>CACRSC010000020.1:221067-250981 GCA_902651635.1 Mastigamoeba balamuthi
GGGGGGGGGGTGTTTTGCCCCGTGAGGACGTCGACTGTCTGTGGTTCCCCTCGAGGGTTTGTGCAGCATCCTCACCTCCTGTTCGTCCGCGACCCTTCGGCGCACGAGTGGCGATAAGTCCTTGCTGGAATGGGGATCCTGATGGAGGACTTGGCGCAGACGTCGTACCGTGAGAGTGAGAGAGAGAGAGAGACACACACACACACACACTGACTACTCCCAGCGAACGATTTCAACGCAGCGAGCGATTCCTCAGACAAGTATCTCTGCGACACCCGAGGCAAAAGTTGGAACCGGCACAGAGGGCGCGCACACGAAGACGCGCAGAGCGGAGGCTGTAGGCAGCGTCGCCCGAGCCCCTTGAACGGGTCGAAGCGACCCATAACAGTGCCACACGAGCCCCGTCCACAAAACGCGCAGCTGCAGAGAGCGGCCAGTCACCGGCGGCCCCTACGGGGGGGCGGTTGAGTGTCACTGTGGCGCCCGGGAGAGGCGAGCAGAGACATGACCCGCTAATCCAAATCAAAAGACAAGTTCCGGATTTCAGATGCAGATCTTGGGTCCCAAGGCACAAGAGATTCCAAGAGATATTCCCAGTTTCCCAACAATGCAGTTGAGGTCATTTGTTTGGGGATCTCGCGACCCTCAGAGAGAGCGCAAGGAGTGCAAGGAGCGCAAGGGGCAAAAACCGTCTCTTTCCTGTGACCCAGGATTGTCATACAAATACCTGCTCTGTTGCCAATTGAATTGGACTGGCGATGCTCTCTTGGGCATTGGAGCACTGGATTGGATTCCGTCAGTTTTCCTGTCCACAGAACTGGCCGTGGCTGCTGCTCTGCCGGTGGCGCTGGCGCACATGCGGCCCTGGCAGCCGCACGGCATCGCCGGACCCCGTAGCACACTCGTCGTCGCCAGCGTGCACACGGCATGGCATTCCGTGCACTGCCGCCTCGGTGGGCGCCATCGCTTTACTTCACATTTCGAGCCCCCCGAATACGGCGAGACTGACCAAATGTGTGGCTGCCAGAAAAGGAACAATCCACAACTCCACCTCATTCCTTGCCCACATACAGCCGAGGTACGGCGATGGGGACCAATGCTGTTCTCCGTCACCGGTTTTCCATTCCAACACAACCCCGACCAAGCGGAGGAGAGGAATGCTGCCGAGACTCTTGCCTGTGTGGCTGCTCGTCCTCGCTCTCGCTGTTGCGCGAGCTGCGAACGTGTCCGCGTGCAACGCATCCCACGACTTGGAGCCGGACGCGGAGGGCGATGCGGTGATGGTCGTGGGCCAGTCCGCGCCTCTCTCGGGACAGCACGCCCAGAGGGGCACCGACGTGCGCGCAGGGCTCATGGCGGCTTTCGCCTTCGCCAACGAGACCATGCCGCTCAAGTTCGCGCTGGCCTCGCTCGACGACGCCTACGACGACGCGCGCCAGCAGAGCAACGTCGAGCAGCTGCTGTGCACAGGCGCCAACGGCATGGGGCCCGCCTTCGCCATCGCGGGCTCTGTCGGGTCGTCAGCGAGCGAGGCCGCGCTCAAGGTCCTGCTGTCGTCGGCGGGGTCTGACGGAGTGCCGGTGCCGTTCGTCGGGAGCCTCGCGAGCAGCCAAGTGCTCCGCAACCGCTCCGTCGTCCTGCAGAACACGAATTCCTCAACCACAAATTGGAGGACTGGCGTGGTCCTGGCGAGGGCAGGCGGGGAGGACGAGCTTACCGCAATCCTGCAGTTTCTGATGAGTGCGTGGGACTATCTGAACAACACGAGCATCTTCTACGAGGACAGTTCTCTGGGTCTCCTCTCGGCGGACTACCTCGGGGCGTCGCTCAGGGCTTTGGGGGCTACGCTGCATTCGTCATACAAGGTGCCCGCAGGGACCTCAGTGAGCGGGCTCAGTTCGATGGCCAAGGATGCGGTCAGGACGCTGTGTTCCAGCGGGAATCCAAAGACCGTCGTGCTCGTTGCACAGGCGAGCATGAGCGGCGCCCTGATCGAGGAGATTGTCGCACAGAACAAGACCGAGATCATCTTCGTGGCGACTGCGGTGGTTACGGCTGATGAGCTCTACAGCGCCCTGCCGCAGCCAACGTGGGATGCACTGTCGAGCTTGTGGGGCTTTGTGTGCTTCACTCAGGTGGTCCCCATGCCATCGAACTCCGGCAGCAACCAACTCGTATTGTGCATAACGAAACCCCGCACTTGGAATTACCCCAACTTCTCACAGCTGAATGCGAACAGGGAGTACCAGAAGGCGATGGCGAAGCACCAGCCCGGCATGAACCTGAGCCACGCGTCGCTCGAGGGGTTCATCGCGGGCCGCCTGATCACGACGGCTGCCAGCAGGGCCCTCGAGCTCAACGACTGGCCGCTAACGCGGGCCAACTTCCTCGACTCCATCTTCCGCGACGTCCGAACATTCAGGCTCCACGACTACACGCTGGGGCCCTACGGCGATGGTGTGGGCACCACGGGAGTTGCACAGACTGCGGACGACTGGTGCAACCAGGGAGCGCACCAGGTGTTCATGACGCTCATGGACCACGCCACCGGGCAGCTGGAGAGCCTCGATTCCTTCTCGCTTAAGTTCTCGGGATGCTCCGTCGCCAAGTGGAACAGCACCTCGAGCGTCGCGATCGTGGGGTTCCACACCAACCTGATGACCCTGGACGACGACGACTTCGAGATGGGGCTCAGCGCGGCAAGCAGCGCGCACAACAGCGACAGCAGCAAGGCGATTGCGAATGCGAACGTGTACAATAGTCTGGACGAAGGGGTCGAGCACTTCAAGGCCAGAAAGGTACCGGCCCATCGTAAAGTGAATCCTGTCATACCCTCTGACCGCTCGGCAACAAGGCTGTTGCAATGACGGGCCTTCGGGACGACGAGCTCAGCAGCGCACTGGAGTACATCGACAGCGATAGTCTCCCATTTCCATTCATAGCGTCCCGATCCGGACTCGTCTCGCTCAGGAGTCCATTCCGTCGGTCCGCATATGCTCGTGGCACTGCGTCTCTCACCGGTGCCTCGTTTTCGCAGAGGGGTGGTCAACCTCTTCGCCTCGTATTACCAGGAGGCCAGGACAGCTGCGGCATTCCTCATCAACGAGGTGCAGGTCGAGAGGATTGTTGTACTGTGGAGCAGCGCTTCGACATACTTCAACATCAGCAACGACTTCGTGGAGGGAATGAAGCTGTGCAGCAGCAGAAACGTAGGCTTCACGGATACACTCAGTCGTCAATTGGACTCACCAAATGCCACACGTGCAGCTCTCGAATGTCAACAAGTTTATCGACCAGATTGAGTACATAGCGTTCGAAACTGTTACGGAGGTAGCCCTGTATGCCAGTCAGAGGGCGAAACCAGGCAGTTCCTTTATTATCGTCGCCAGTGCGGAAGACGCCTGGGAGCTTATGCAGATAATTGGACCAGACGTACCGATTCTGCTCACTTCGGCTGCGTGCTACAGCGACATGACCGAGACAATCCCTCAAGGAGACAACTGGACTCACGTCTACCGGACGTCGCTGACGCCCCCGTTGTCGATGCTGCCGTCCAGCAACGCGCTGCGCAAGGACATGGAGAGCTGGGCGTCGTCTGGCAGCGGACAAAACGTGCTCGAGGGGTTCTTCGTGGGCAAGTTCATATCGGCGGTCATCCAGAGCATGCTGGACGAGAGCAGCTCTGTGGAGGTCACCGCGGAGACTCTGCTCCATGCAATCTACACAAAAAGGCACTTCAAAATCGACAACAAGTTCACTGTGGGCCCGTTCTTGGACCAGAGCAGCGGCGAGAGGCTCTGCAACCAGGGAATGGACACTGTCTACGTCACGAAATGGTCTCAGACAGATTTCAACTACGTCAAGTTCTCCGTCGACGAGAGCCGGAGATGCGGGCTGGAGTTTGAGCCACAGACCGTCACAGATTCTGGCAGCAACAGCGAGCGCACTGTGATCCTATCAACCATCATTCCCGGTTTTGCCATTGCGTGCTCCCTGATACTCGTTGCTGTCGTGGCCAAGAGCCGAGGAAGGTCTACACTGAAGAAGATCAAGAGGAGTGAGCTTGAGATCGGGAACCGCATCGGGAAGGGCCAATTCGGGACAGTGCACAACGGGGACTGGCACGGGACACCCGTGGCCATCAGAGTCATCGACAAGACAGCCATAACACCAGAGGACCTCGAGGCCGTCAAGAGCGAGATGACTTTATTGGCCAGTTTGCAGCATCCAAATCTGGTGATGCTTCTGGGGTACAGTGAGTCCAAGACTGACCTCCTTATCATCAGTGGTATGTGACCCTTCGGTCATCTGTGTGTTTATTCTTACACACAATTAGAATTCATGGCATCCGGATCACTGCACGAGTACCTAAAGAAGAACAAGCAGAACATGAACTACTACAACCAAGTCGCAATCGCCTTTGTGAGCAGCAAACAAGATAAGAGTCTTATCACGTTCTAGGACACAATCAAGGGGCTGGCATTTCTTCATTCATTAAAGCCGCCTGTGATACATGGCAATCTGTCTTGCTCTTCTCTCATGGTTCGGTTTTTGAAAGCCATACTTGCTGATAAGTTTCTCAGATTGATGGCACCATGACGACCAAGATAGGGGATTTTTGGTTTTCTGGGAAGAAGGTACCGATAAGCAGCTCAGCAAGAAGGAACTCGAATTGGCTTGCCCCAGAGATCATAGAGGGAAAGTCAACAACAACAGCCACAGATGTATTTGGTCTGTCTGACCGTATTGTAATTTGGACTCATTTTGAAAACAGCCTATGGAGTTATACTGTGGGAACTGCTACTGCCTGCAGATCTGTATTTTGCTCTTTCAGAAAGCAGAAAGTTATTATCTGAAACAGAAGTCAATTCTGCATCCACGCAATCTCCCGAAGAGAAGTCCCAAGCACTTATGATCCAGCATCTTCCAGAGATACCTTCATCAACTCCACAGGAAGTGGCAATGCTGCTGAACTACTGCTGGAAGAAAGAGCCAGAAAGAAGGCCTTCTGTTTTTCAGATCCTCAGAAACTGGCCCCACACATTTGCTGTATGATGCATTACTTCTCTTACTTATGATAAGTCTAATCTCTGAGTAGGCTGTGGGTGTATTCGATATTCCCTCTGATCTGAGTATAAGCTCTCCTCAAATGAGATGTAATGCTCTCTCAGAGATGTCCATGATTCCAGTTGCCAGGGAAATGTCTGATAGTGATATGATGTCTGTTGTGATACCAGAGAGTCTTGTTACTGTGAATCCAAGTGTGGATGTAACAGTACCTTCACAGCCTCTTGGCCAGACTTCCTCTCACTCATGAGCACCATCTTTAGCTGAAATCAAACAAATCAGGAATTTCTTCAATAACAGAACTACCACTTGTTTATGTTATGTCCTTGCAAGAAAGAGGACAGGCACATAGGAAATGATCACAGGTGAGAAATAGATTTCGCTGGTGGGAATCAACAACTTTCCAAGTCGTGCCTGGTCCCCAAACAATGACCTTACATCCCTGTGCCATAAGCTTTCTGGAACCTAGCTGTTGCATCCAGGGATATTTCGGGGTTAAATCCAGCAAGTTTTTCAATTATCAGTATGAGAAAAATGACCTTTTTCGTGCTACTGTGGCCAAGTTAGAGGATAAACAAGAGTGCACCGTGCTCAGCCATGATGGGAAGAGGGATGCCCCCAAGGACACACCTGCGTCTCGTGATCTGAACACTTTTGTTGATGCTGAACGTGAAGACCAGATCAACGTCTCGGAGTGCAAGCTCAAACTGGCCATTCGGGCCCAGCACATTCTTCCCTTGGATGTTAGTGTGTTGCTTGTGCCTTACTCTCTTTTGGTGTGCGCTGCAGAGTTGGTTGTAGTCCAACTGTTTTTCAGAATAACAGGTCCAAGCCGCAGGCACAACTTCTCATGCACTCTGCACTCAACAACTGCTTGGGGGGTTGTTCCATCAGGTTATCTCACTGTGCTGTGCACATGTGTGTGCCATTGCTCTGATCTGGTTTTCACTTGCATTTCCACTGGGAGTACTGTCAAGACTCTGGCCCACATGCTTTGGCATCTTATTGGCCCAGAGGTCCTTCAGTACATGGCAGACACTCTTCAGACCACTCTACATGCAAGACAACAGGGAAGCCATGACCCCAAGATGTCCGTTTCTGTCTTCTGCGTGAAGGCCCTCATCTGTACCATTGTCTACACAATCGCTGAGGGTGATCAGCACGTTCACGGCCTTAAGAAGTACCTGGACATGAAGCCCAGAACACAGCAAGATCGTTTCACTGAGACAACAGCCACTAGGATAGAAGTTCCCAAGTTCCTGTGTTGAACTGTCTGGAAGAAGCTTGAAAGTGTGTTTGGTGCTCTTGGCTATGATACTCTGGCCTTGTATTTCACTGCTTCCTATGTTCAGTTCTGGAACATGAGCAAGGTCATCTGGATTGTATGTGACAAAAGCATGGTGGGTTTTTCTCTGGGAAAGAAACATCATTGTCTGGATCAAGCACAAGCCCGTTCCCCAGGGCAGTGTTGTGCATTGCAGTCTCAGTCACTACTGTGACTGAGCATCTGATCCCACTCCTGCTGCCAAACTTCTGTGGCATGCATGGGCTGTCTCCAAGCAAGATCCTTCAGAGAACATGTGACTGGATCCATGACAACCAGTGCCGGGGCCACATGCCCCACAATGAGGTGGTCGTGGCTGATGCTCTGTTCAGCACAGTCAATTTCCTGCAGTGTGAGTACCCAAATATTCGTTTCCTGATGAGTAGGAAAGAGACCAAGCTCAAGGACCTGCTTAAGCAAGAGCTGGGCTATTGCCAGTGCCACACCATCGCCCATGGTCCCATTGCCCAGGTCCATAAGCCTGTGTCCTCACATCTATCATGCCACTGACAGATCAAGCAGTTCCTCCTTGTCTTCGTGTACTTGATAAGGACTGCAAACCGTTTCTCTGCAGACAGCTTGCTCAAACACCGTTCTGCACTCCAGCAATCCATGGTCTCTTGGTACTGCTGAGGTCAAACACATCACAGACTTCGTTCTTTAGGGCAATTGCCCAGTCACTGCATGAAGAAGATACTGATTAAAACAAGATCACAGCCTTAGTGTCGTCTTTTAAAACTCCCTGGATTTGTAGCCAAAAACTCCCTGGATACAACAGCTATGCTGCACTGCATCCAAAAAAGCTGATACGCATTCTACTCCCTCCTCAGGCTTCAGTGGAAAGTTTGTTTTCCACAATTTCTTTGGCCTTTGTCTCATTATTAAATGGAGCAGTTATTCTGCACAGGTGTCACTGCCTGCGTTTGGTGTTTGGTGAGAGATCGATGCATGCTGATCCTGAGTTGCCTGTTTTCTGTGTTGTATTGTCGGGAGGCAGGCCAGATTTTGGCTCAAATCCTTGTTGAATCTCAATCAGCTGGATTTCACGATCAACGAATCATAGGCATTAGTTAATCAGTCTGACACATGGACAAGCCTGAGGACCCCACGCTGATGGTAATCAATGTTATCAGTGATGCCCTCTCATGGCAAACTAGCTGTCTTCCGAGGACCACGTCTTGGTGGGAATCCACGTACCCAGCCGCAAGGACCGTGCCCCGGCGATCCAGCAGGTGTTGAGCAAGGTCAGCCCTCAGTGCCCCCAATTCAGGAATTCTAGAATTAGGAATTCCAAGAATATTCTCGGTTCTGATGTTGTTGTGGTGCCCCTGGCCCTCCTCCTGCCGCCGTGGCCAGTACGGGGACCACATCAAGACCCGCCTGGGCATGTGCGACCCCATCCACGGCTCGGGCGTCGTCCTCGTCGAGCTGTGCAGCAAGGGCGTCGAGCTGGCCAGCAAGTTCCGCAACGAGCTCGACGACCTCGGGGCCGAGACGCAGTCGATGGTCTTCAAGCACCCGACTGACACGCCCTCTGACTCGCGACTGGCGCGTCCCTCTCCGTTCTGGAGGTCGCGCCTGCCAATTGAATTGCGATTGGATGTATCTCTTGTACCCCCCGCGTCACATCAGTTGGTGTCAAGGATATTTCCGTGGGATTATCTTATGCACAGGCACAATTGAGCGCGCGATGAACAAAGGCGGGCGAGGAGGTGCCAGAGCGGCGGGCGAGGCCGCGCAGCCGCAGCCCGCGCAGGACCGCAGGGCGGTGGAGCAGCGGAGGCTGGAGCTTCGGCGGCGCAACGAGGCCGAGGCGGACGAGCGCATCGCGGCGCACGAGCGGGCCAAGCGCCAGAGCCCCGCGGGCGCCGACAAGCAGACGACGCTCGTCCGCAACGACCTCGGGCAGCTCGAGGAGGTCCCCGACATCAGCCCGCGCTGGGTGCCCCGGACCCCCGGTACTCAGGGGGTGGGGCGCGGAGGCAGTTGAAGAGGGGCTCCCACGTCATTCTGACGTCCGGCAGGGTTCGTGACGTACCTGCCGCCCGGCGTGGGGGACGCGGAGGACGCGGCGGCGGCGGAGGCGATGCTGGAGGACGCGCGGGCGCTGAGCGAGGCGCCGTACAAGCAGTTCTGGTCGACGGCCGCCCACGAGCTCTCGTTCGCGCGCTTCGTCGACTGCTACCTGCGGGTGCGCTGCTGCGGCCACCGCCTCCCCCGCCCCCCACCTCCCCTGGGCCCTCACGGCGGCCGCCAGTACCACCCCAGGGCGTGGGAGAGGAGGGCTGCGGGCCTCGACGCCCAGCACAGGTCGCTCTACGCGCGCATGTTCGTCGTGCTCCAGCGCCTCTGCACTGACAGGGAGTCAGACGTCGACTACCTCAACAGGTCCGCCCTGGGAACCACCGCCGCTGCCTCCCTGGCCCCGCTGACCGCTGCGGCACGTGCAGGGAGACGTACGTGTCGATTGTGCGCGAGAAGAGGCTCGTGGACGTGCCAAAGGTCCTCGACATCTGCGCGCTCTACGGTCCCGCGTGCCCCGCGGGCGTCGCGGCGCTGGTCCAGCGCCTCTTCGCGGCCGTCCCGCAGCTGTGGGACGACCTCGAGCGCGCCGTCCCCGAGGCCGTCGCGGCCCTCGACCTGCAGCGCAGCACCTCGTCGGGCGGCAGCCTCCCCGACGCCCTCGTGTTCGTCCGCGACACTGCGGCGACGCTCGCCTCGGTCGCCCGCGTCTTCCCTCCCGTCACGCACGTCCTCTCGGTGCGAGCAGCCTTGGCCGAGACCCGCCACTGCGCACGCTCTGACCCCTCGCGGTGGGCAGAACTGCGGAGTGGTCGAGAGGATGCCGGGGTTCTTTGACGAGCTGCGGGCCGTGGACTGCGGCGCCGACAGGGCGCTGGGGCTCGTGCGCGACGACGCGGTGCAGTTCCTCGTGAGCCTGGCGTGCAGCGTCGTGGGCCACGCGTTCCTCGACGTGCTCGAGGGCACCGCGCAGTGCCCCAGGTGCACCGCCGCCAGCAGGGAGGCCGAAATCGAGCTGCTGCTGTCGTTCCTCGAGGCGCACCTGACGGCGCTCCCGGAGACGGCGACGCCCGAGGACACGCTTGTGCTCGCGCTCGCGAGCCGCCTGCCGCTGTCGAGCAGGCTGCTCTCCGTCGCCTCTGCCTGCGCCGGCATCGCGTGCGGGCTCTGCTCTCTTGCGGGGCGCACGCGGCACGCCGTCTGACGAGGCCGCCGCAGGGACCCCGAGAGGATCAGGTACTACAGTGCGCTGCTCAAGGAGCGCGTTGGCGAGGATGTGCAGGCGTCGCCGAGCGAGACCCCGTCTTCGGCGTCGGCGTCGGCAACGCCCACGCCGGCGCAGACGCCGACGCCGTCGGGGGCGAGCAGGACGCCGTCGCCGGGGTTCCCGAAGCAGCGCGGGTCCACGCCCGACATCACGGCGTCGCTGGTGGCGGAGGTGCTGGACCTGTTCCCCGACGCGGACACGGCGGCGGTGCTGCAGGCGCTGCGGTCCAAGGGCAACAACGTGGAGGCCGTCGTCGCCGGCGTGCTCGACGGGCAGATCAGCCTCGCACCGCCCAAGGGCCAGGTCAAGGAGACCAAGGAGGCCAGGGGGGCCAAGGGGGCTAGGGAGGCCGGGAGGCCCGCAAAAGCCAAGGAGGACAAGGGCGTCTACTACGTGGGCAAGATGCCGCTCAACGCCCCCGGCCTCAATGCCGGAGAGATGGGCGCCAACGAGAAGACGGCCGTCAAGGTGCGAGCACAAATGGCGCGCAGCATGCTAACAGCGCGGCAGAGAACGACGCTGGCAGCGGTGGAGAGAATGGAGGAGGAGAGGGAGAAGGAGATCGAGAGGGGGCTCGAGTACGAGGACGAGTACGACGACAGCTTCGACGACTTTGTGCGGTACGGGTTCAGGGACGGCGCAGAGGCAGAGGACGAGGCAGACGCGGTCAAGGAGGGCAGCAGCGAGTCGGACGACGACAGCCAGCAGAGAGGCGCACCTGGCCCTGCCCAGGGTCCTGCTGCTGCCCAGGGTCAGCAGCAGCAGCAGCAGCACAAGTGGGGCAACGGGGGACCCAGGAGCCGCGCGCCGTTCCAGCACAAGGCGCACCACCAGAAGGACCGCGCCCTCAGGAAGAGAACGAAGCTGTGGTCGTAAGCCCGCGAGCAGGATTCACGCCCAGTGCAGTCGATTGTTCGATTCAAATTCAAGTCAGTGCAAAGACGCTGGCAGGTGCTGCGCCGCTGGTGTTGGCGGGCTCACTGGGCCTGGCCGGTGCTCTCCCCGTCCCACGCCTGAGAGACGGGAGCGGGCCTGCGCGTTGCTGTGCGGAAGACCTTCCTCTGGGCCGGCAGCTCCGAGGCGTCGCCCTCGGGCTGCTGGGCCTTGGCGCCCTGCTGGCCCTCGTCCATCCACGCCCCGGTCGTGGTGTTGGGCTTCCTCATTGTCCTGATGGCCCTCCGCACGTGCTCCTCGATGTTCTGCACCTCACTCCGTGGCACCACGGCCTCAATCTGGGCGGCAGGCTCTCTGTCCTCGATGTCGGCCGCCGGGGTATCCTTCTCGGCGGCGCGGGCCTCGCGGTCGATGGCAGCGGCGGGCAGGGCGGGCAGGGTGGCGGTGTGGAGGCCGTTGGGCTGGAGGGTGACGACGTAGCGGGGGAGGCACTGGCTGGCCTCGAAGACGACCATCTCGTGGTAGACGGCCTCGTCGAGGCGGGTGACGGGGTAGAAGTTGGACTCGGCCTCGTCGGGGGAGCTGGGGCAGACGGGGACAAAGTGGGCGTCGTAGTTGGCGTAGGCGGACTTGCCGAGGAGGCGGTCCATGTCGCCGTCGACGACGGGGTAGGCGCTGTAGAAGGAGACCCAGTTGACGAGGAGGGCGCCCCTGCAGTAGACCTGGTAGGCGTAGCGGGCCTCGTAGGCCGAGTAGACGCCCTTGCCGAAGAACCCGGCGTCGGTGGTGGCCAGGCTGGCGTAGCCCGTGGTCACCACGCTGCCCAGCACCTCGGGGCTGGTCCCGTGCCACGTCAGCAGCAGCTTGGCCCCGGGGTAGTTGCTGTCCGCCGTCGGCGCCGCCATGTCGCCCAGCCGCGACACGATCTGCGAGCGCAGGCCCACGCACCGGTCCTGCGACCACTGCGGCGCGAACGCCGGGTTCCCGTCCCGCCCGCTCAGCATCCCCATCCGCGACTCGAACGCCGTCTCCAGCCCCCGCGAGAACACCGTCTCCACCCGCGCCACGTCCAGCCCCCTGCACGGGCACCGGTAGTACGCCTCCACCACCCGCGCCACGTCCGCCGGCCGCGCCGCCTGCAGCGCCTCGGGCCGCTCCTGCGCCAGCAGCTCCTCGTACATGTCCTTGTCGCAGTGCCACACCCGGTGCCGCAGCGTGGCCTGGTGCACCGCCCTCCGCCTCCGCGCCACCATCAGCGCCCCCACCGCGCCCCCCGCCACCAGCGCGCACCCGCCCACCACGCCCCCCACGATGCCCCCGATCACCGCCTTGCTCGCCCCCGCCGCCGCGGCTCTGCACGTCGGCGTCGTCTCCCACGCCCCGGCCACGCACAGCCCCGACAGCGCCGAGTAGCCCGAGCCGCACACCAACGTGCACGTCTCCCCGCTCGCCATGGTCCCCTCGCACGTGCCCCACCCCGCCGCCGTGGCCGGCATCGTGAGGTTGCAGGGGTTGGCCGAGCACGTCGGCGTCGTCGCCCACGTCCCCGTCGCGCACGAGCCTCCGACCACCGTGTACCCCGCGGGGCACAGGAACGAGCAGTTGGTCCCGCTGGCGACGCTCTGCGAGCACGTCCCCCACCCCGACGCCGTGCTCGGCAGCGACAGCGTGCACGGGTTGGGCGTGCACGCCGGCGTCGAGGCCCACGACCCCGCCACGCACATGCCCGAGGGGGCCGAGTGTCCGCCCAGGCAGTCGAACGCGCACGTCCTGCCGCTGGCGACCGTGGCCGAGCACGTGCCCCACCCGGACGCCGTGGCCGGCTTCGTGAGCCCGCAGGGGTTGGCCGAGCACGTCGGCGTCGTCGTCCACGTCCCCGTGACGCACGAGCCCCCGACCACCGTGTAGCCTGTGGGGCACAGGAACGCGCAGGCCTGCCCGCTGGCGACGCTCTCGGAGCAGTTGCCCCACCCCGAGGCCGTGCTCAGCAGCGACAGCGTGCACGGGTTGGGCGTGCACGAGGGCGCCGAGGTCCACGTCCCCGCCGCGCACACGCCTGCCACCGCCGAGTGGCCCGCGACGCACGCGAAGGAGCACGTGAGGCCGCTGGCCAGCGACGCCGCGCACGTGCCCCACCCCGACGCCCGCTGCGCCAGCGTGAGGTTGCAGGGGTCGGGCGAGCACGACGGCGTCGCGTCCCACAGGCCCGCTGTGCACTCGCCGCCGACAGCCGTGTGGCCCCGCGAGCAGTCGAACGTGCAGTTGCCCCCGCTGGGCACCGCACCGGTGCACGTGCCCCACCCCGTTGCGGTGCTGGGCAGGGCCAGCTTGCACGGGTTGGCCGAGCACGCGGGGGCCGTGGCCCACGAGCCCGCGCTGCACACTCCCGCGACGGCAGAGAAGCCCGAGAGGCACGTGAACGCGCAGGTCGCGCCGCTGGCCACGCTCTGCGAGCACGTGCCCCACCCCGACGCCGTGACGGGCCGGGCCAGCGGACACGGGTCCGGGGTGCATGACGGTGTCGTCTGCCAGACGCCCAGAGTGCACAGCCCCCAGACCCGTGTGTATCCCGCCTTGCATGCGAAAGAGCAGTTGGTGCTGCTGTTTGTTCTGGCCGAGCACGAGCCCCAGCCCGTGGCGGTGGCCGGCAGCGTCGCGTTGCAGGGGTTGGGGTAGCACGCCGGGGCGGTCTGCCACGACCCCGCGAAGCAGTGGCCCTCGACGGCCGAGTGCCCTGCGGCGCACAAAAACGAGCAGTCGGACCCGCTGGCCATGGAGCTCGCGCACGTGCCCCAGCCCATCGCTGTGCTGGGCTGCACTGTGGAGCACGGGTCGGGGTCGCACGTGGGGGCCGACGCCCAGGCCCCGGCGACGCACGAGCCGGAGACTGACGAGAAGCCCGACAGGCACTCGAGGGAGCAGGAGACACCGCTCGGCACAGTACCCCAACACGAGCCCCATCCGGCGGACGTGCTCGGCTGCGTCAGGAAGCAACACTTCGAGCAGTCCTGGCAGGTCGTGTTGGCGCAGAGCACTGTGCTGCCCGAACAAATGGAGGACTGGGCCAGCTGCATTGCACACACAGCGTCTGGAACGACCCCTGTCAGCTGGTTATGATCTATGAGCCTGCGCTTCTGTCAGAAGAGAACGGCCAGCGTTCTGGCGCACAGGTTGTGGGCACTCGCCATGTTGGCCAGGGAGGCTGGAACTGTACCGCTGAACTGATTGCTCCTTAGACTTCTGCAATGAAAAGGCAATTGGACTTGGACTATGATGGGCCCAGAGAAAATCCGTACATCAAGACCAGGTTCTGGAGATTGCCAAACACATTTGGAATGGTACCATTGAAGTGATTGGAGCTCATGTCACTGTTACCGGCAATACAGTCAGACCATCCGATATGGATTTCAGAGGTACAGATTGATCAGTTGATTAAGGTTATCAATGGCTCCTGGAAGTGGGCCTTCCAGATGATTGTGCCCAAGATATCTGATTATCGCATGTGAGAGTGAGTTCAACTGGCAGCAACCTACAGCTGTGTCAGACTGGTCAGGTTGGTGATTGATCGGGGTAGTGTTCCAGAAAGATTGTTGTTGTTGAGGTATCTATAACAGATGTCAGCTCCTGAGACATTCATGGTGCGCACAGGCTAGTGAGGGTGACCAGATGTCCGATGCTGCTGGGAATCGTGCCACTTAGAAAGGCTGAGCTGAGGTCTCTATTCAGCAGTGAGAAAGGGTACACGTTGTGTGAATGGCACAGTGTCCGAATGCTATTCAGCTGCCCTATCGCGGATGGGATTGAATCGTTGATCAGACTGGACCCTGCTGAGCTATGGGGCGGATTTATGTTATTCAAGAAAACGAGTCTGCTCGTACAGCCGTTCCAGGACTGTCAGGTTTCCAATCGTAGATGGCAGAGAGCCACCCAGAGAATTGTGGTCCAGGAAGCTATGGGATAATGAGTGACAGAAGGTCTCGCATGTTGTCTCCTTACAGTTCCTTCAAATTTAGCAGTGAGCCTATTGAGTCCGGTATGGTTCCACTCAACTGATTGCTCTGTAAATGCCTTTGTTCTAGTCAGTTTGAGACTGGGTATTCCCAATTGCACATTTTGACCAGATGGTTGAGATTCCCGATTGAAGCTGGTATCGTTCCGCTGAGCGAGGCAGACTCAATCTTTCTGTTCCTGTGTTATCGTGGGTTATCGCCTTTGTTCGCACATCTCTTCGAGACTGAGCAAGTTCACGATTGTGCTTGGAAGCGAGGACGTGAAATGGTTCTCAAACAACACTCTGCACGACTGTCAGCTTCATTGCACAATGAGCGGGCCAAATACAGGTTCTTCAGAGGAGCAATTCCTCCAATTGAACTCGGAATCGATCCTGATAACTGGTTTTTGCTCATGTCTCTGTTGGAGAGTCAAAACTCGACACCGTTGTTTTTAAAAACCCACAGAATGGTCAGCTGCGCGAGGTTCCCCACCATCTCGGGGATGGTGCCATTGAGCACATTATAGCTGATGTCCCTATAAGGAACCGTGGTTAACAATGCTCCTGGCGCAGATACGTAGGCTTACAGCCGTCTGAGGTTGACGAGGTTGCCTATTGAAGGAGGCACTGTCCCTGAGAGCACGTTCAAATACAGTTGCCTGGCCATTACTTGTCAGTGGATTCCGGACCACGGTGGTTCTCTCTTACAGCGACGTGAGCTTCACGAGGTCCCCGATGCTGCTCGGGATGGTCCCGCTCAGCTGCATGAAGGTCATATCCCTTGAGGGCAGGAAGAGTTAGAGGCAGACGGCACACAGGCCAACAGGCAAGTCATCGCGCACAGCACCGTGAGGTTTCCCAGAGTCCCTATGGAGGCTGGAATGGTCCCCCCTATCAGACCATTGGAGGCGATGTCCCTGCGGAGAGCTGTCAGCGAGCTGCTGGGCGGAGGGCTCGGGGATGCCGGGGGGGGGGGGGTCCTCACAGCTGCGTCACAGAGTCCCCGGCGCACTGGACCCCCGTGAGGCTGGACTGGCACGGCGTCGACCACCCGCAGGGGTTCACCCATCCAGACACGGCCGGCGTCGCCGAGGAGTACAGCTGGCAGAGCACAGCGACCTCGTCTGCGGGGGCTGCTGGGGCCACTCGGGCAGCGCAGGAGAGCAGCACCACAAGGGCACCGCAGACCACTGCGCGAGCGTCGCGAGTCTGTGAGTGGCTACAGTGCAAGAGCGGGAAGAGGAGGGGTGCTTAGCGCGCGCACGGCGGTGGCAGCGGGGCGGCGATGTGCTGGATGCCTGAGGCCTCGTGGTCATCTGAACGAGTTATTTTTTTATTTTTGGCTGATCGCCGATTAACGCGCACGTCCTCTCGGCCCGGTTTTGGGTGGCTGTGCATTGTCCACAACCCTTCTGGAAGCGGGCATCAAGCAGACCTCGAGAGAGCGGGGGGCAGTCCGACCTCGGTGTCATCGGCCAGAGACACCGCGGAGGACCCTAGAGAGACGCTGTGGCACGCGCGAGTTCCAAGAGCCAGAGAAGATAAACCGGAGACCCGGAACCCCCCAAAGCTATTTCGAGCACTGCCCGGAAGACAGGTAAGTGCGTGCCAACGTGTCGTGAATCGGACTCGGTGCGTGCGTGGGCTGGAAGACCCGTCACAAACAACTGAGGAAACCGATGGAGATGCCTGAGCGGCGCAGAAAGGAGGGACCCACTCCTGCGCAGTAACCGCAGGCTGCAGGGCTCCCGGAGTCATTTTGGATTCACAGCGGAGCATACACACACAGAGACTCGCTGACAGGAGTCCAGATGATTTTTCCCCACCGTCTATCGCTGTATTGATATGAGAGCCGAGTCCACTACGAGGAAGCGGGGCACATGGCACAGACAGTCGGATAGGAATTGCCATGGGGTGCGATGCTCTCACCGAGCTACCGGCACTCCCGGAGAGATGGATTTTGCCGAAGATATTCAAAGATATTCACACGAGAGTCTTTTTTTTTCCCTGATGGAATAAGACCCCCCCACGTGAATCTCAATGGCGCACCACGGGCACCACTGCACGACGCGGCGGTCCCGGCCCCTGGCATCGGCGACCTGGCAGATCCTAGGCCTGGCACTCGTGGTCCTCACCACGGCGGCACTCACCCTACCCCAAGGTGCCACACGGCGCCCCCAGGGACCGGGACCACTACGCCAATCGGGGCAGGTAACCACACCCGCCCCTCCCCACACCCCACACACACGCCCACAAACACCCCCCCGGGCTGGGCACGCCCATGGCACGCGGAGTGATGACCCGCGGCGCCCAAAAACAGACATCTACAGCGACACCCCCCGAAACCAATAGCCCCATACCAAAAGCCAAACCCCACCCACTACCTATGATACCCAACGGTGAGAGCCCCGCCCCACCAAACCGTAGCGCAGAGGCGGTCCTCGGCCTGCAGCCAGCACTACCACAGGACCACAGCGCAGGCCCCCCGCCGACCCCTTTCAGCCCTGATGCCTTTTCTGCGAAATTTCCCAGTCCACACCGGGAAATACTGAAGAACACGCACCACAAAATGGCGGCAAAATACACAAACGACGACTCAGCACAACAAACAAGCCGACACATGGAGGAGACTCCACCCATCGACCCCCCAGCATCCACCGGCACCCCCCCGCCGACTAAACGCCAACGCGAAGACACGGCCCCCGAAGACGTCGACCGCATGCAAACGGATAGTGACACCGAGAAACAAAAGCCCAAAGCCGGTAGCATGTCCGCAGAGGACAACGCCCCAGCCCCAAGCCCCAAGAAAGACCCGATAGACGTGGAGACTCTCCTGGCCCTTATCCAAGCGCGCATGCTGATCGAGACGGACGAACCCCGTAAACAGAAGCTCGCAGAGCTGACCTGCCTGGACGAAACCACCCTGGTGGCCCACTTCACCTCGTCGACGGACAGAGCAGACATCGACCTCAGGGAGATGGCTAGAGCACCCAAGAGCCGGCTGCAGACGGCATACAGCTGGGCACAGCCGGTGCAACGGACGCAGCCAGCGGGAACCCAACCGAGCCCGGCCCCGGGAAAAGACCAACCCCTGTCCTCGAGCCTCCAGTCCACGGCAGCGCCATGGCCAACCAAAACAGCCACAACCTGGGGGCAAGCCGCCACGCACAACCCCACCCGCGACGACCGCTATGCTGACCCAACCCCAAGTCCGCGGTCTATTGACAGCATGTCTGGCGAACCCGCAGCACTGCCTAGAGCAGTAGAGGATGCCGCGTACGAGACAGAGATGAAGGAAGCGATCACCCTCGTGGCAGGTGCCAAGTTGACGGAGACCGAAGCGCACCAGGTAGCAGCAGCGGGAATAGAACTCCTAGACCTGTTCCGCGAAACATACAAAATTAATGTCACTGCGAATTCGGCCTTCATAGAATACATCGGTAAAAACAGCATTATGTTCCCGGCCCCCAACACGGCGGTATACCGTAAATGCCAAGAAATCGAGGCGGTGCAAAGGATGGAGGGTTTCTCTGCTGCTACCAGGTTATGGGTCCTCACGGAGGCAAAAATCCCCTTCACGGTATATGTGCTGCACGCCAACAAGTGCAAACCCTGCCCAAGAGAGCTCGCAGACACATGGGCCCAACCGGCCAAAACCCACATCATCGGCATCGAACCTCAGGCCAACGGCTGGGCGGTGACGTTCACCGATAGGAAAACGATCCTCCAGCTGGTCCGCCAAACCAACAATGACCCGAGAGCCTCGGTACACGCAGTGGCCGCGTACCAGAACAAACTGTACCCCGGCGAACTGTGGAAGGTAGAACTCAATGCCCGCACCCGCCTGGGAGCCTCGCCGCGCAATGCTATAAACCGCGCCTTTGCCGACTGCCCATACAACATCACCCAGACAGGAGTGAACCCGAAAGGAGAAGTCTTCCTCATGCACGCATGGCCTTCGATCAACGAAACCACCAACATTCGCGTACCGGGCTACCCCGAAGCCATCGCCTACCCCCAGGGTACAGCAAAAACCGATACGCACAGACCCACTGACTGCACCACACGATCATACAGACGAACGCGAAGCAAGCAGGAACAGGCGCAGGAGGCACGGCCCACCGACAGAATGACGGGAGAAGACCACCAGAAGATAGGACACCACGACCCAAGACCGTGCCGCCCCTCAAGGAGCGCCGCCACCATGACGAACGCCGCCCCCCGAATGAAAGCAGCCCTCCCAGTGGTTGCGACCCCCCTGGAGCCCCTCCGACAAACTAAATACAATGGTCTCACAGGGGGCCTCACACTCATTCTAGCCATATTATCTACAGCCCAACCACGATAGCACTATACTATCCTCACACTCGTCACTCTCCTACTATATGCCCAAGGGGCGGCAGCCATGGACACCAACATTACCATAGCCAGCTGGAACGTACAAAACACCCTATTTGGAGCCATCATATTACTGATTAAGGCTGTAAAGAACTGCACCAAACGTGCAGCCCCCGAGATTATAGCCCTGCAGGAACTGAGCGTTGTTGATGAGAAACAGGTTAACCAGGCGGCTAACACAGAGGGCTACAGCCTTTTTACGGGCCAACGAGTCGGTAACAAAACACCAGTAGGATTTCTTGTTCACAATACTGTGCGGGAGTACTGGTCTGTTAATACCACGGACCGAAAGGATGTTCTGGTAGGAATACTCAAGCTAAATGCAACGATGAAGATCATCAGAGGGTCCCCCACACAAAGAGCTCTCTGGCAAACCATACAAGGACAAACAAAGGACAAAACGGACAGCATACTAGTAGGGGACCTAAATACTTGGATGGACCACCCCGAGGATGCCCACTCAACAGCGGAGCTCGATATGCAAAGATTCATGGAAAACCACAACATGACGGATATTCTTAAACACCACGGCACTATGACAGCCACGCACCTAGGCCCACAAAACACCACCAACCGACTAGACTACATTATAGGCGCACGTAATATGATCCATCTTTTCAGAGACAGCGGGGTAGGAAAAAACACCGGTGACCTCTCCGATCACGCACCCATATACTGCACAATTGCCCTAACCGAAAACATACCACGCCAATGGTGGAACCCCCCACCGCAAGTAAACACCTGGACCAAGACCGCAGACCCAGAAACCCGGGCGACGCAGATTCGAGAGTGGCAAGATACGCTGCTTCGATTCCCACTATCACCAGACGCGGACATAGATGAGATGCAACGCAGGGCAATCGAAGCCGCGACGCAGACCATGGGAACCAAACAGCACAACATAGATGGAGGTAAAACCAAAGCCATGAGGGCATATGATGTATACCACGAAATATGCAAATCAGCAGGTGCAAACATACACACTGCACCAACGCCGGACAGTATAGCGCGAATCGAATCCAAAGTCCTCCCCCTCCTACAATATAGACCCAACCACGCACATGCGTATAAAACCTGGCGGAGCACCACAAAGTGGATGCTTAGATGCATCAACCGAAACAGAACCCGGACGGAGGCGGACCGAATTAAGGAATACATAGAATTCTCTATGGCGGAGGGATGCACTAGCCCCAAGAGATTCCTCAAGGAGCTGCGCACACCACACGGACCGGGACTCCCCCTGAGCTATACCAGACAAGACAGCACCAGTACCACGACCCCTGAGGAAGCACGCGATATAGTGGGAGACTGGATACACACACACTTCAATCAAGATAATGCGCCAGCATGATGCCCCTCCTGGTGGGAGGCGCCACACCCAACTCTATCCGACACGGCCACCACAAATATGGACAGCACGATTACTAAAGACGAACTATGGGAAGCCGCAGGGGCCCAAAAGAGTAGATCAGCACCAGGCCCAACTGGGTTCAAGGCAGAGTATGTCATAGAATTCCCAACCCCATGGCGCGAACAATGGATCAAGAACCTCAACGACATCTGGCAAGGCAGGAAACCTGTACCGAAGTCTTGGACTAGAGGGGAAATCATACCCATTTTCAAAGGAGGAGACCGAAAAATACCAGCGAACTACCGCCCCATTATGCTATGCGAGGTAGACTACAAAATATTCACCACGATTATCAACAAAAGACTATACAAAGCCCTTGAAGATAATAATATATGGGCCAACGCCCAAGAGGGCTTCTGAGAAGGCCACTCCACGACACACAACATATGGGCCCTTCACCAAAGACTAGAAGAAGCCACACGACGAAATCAGAGAGTAGTAGGGATGTACATCGATCTCAAAAAAGCATACGACTCCATTCATCGCGACCACATTGCGGCCACTCTGAAATACTACAACATTGGCCCCATCCTGGCGAAAAACATTATGGCTCTGTACGCCTCAACAGAAGCCTGCTTCCGCACGGCCCACGGCCCCACCGATTGGATTGGCGTCAACCGAGGAGTGCGGCAGGGGGACCCCCTATCGTGCACACTTTTCAATCTAGCCATAAACCCCCATCTGTACCAGATAGAAACACATCCTGAAGCCCTGGACATCCAGGGCCCTAAGAAGGGAGTACTGGCATACGCAGACGACATGGTATTGCTCGCGCGCATGCCACAGACACTAGCACACTTGCTGCAATTTGTGATGGACATGCAAGAGGCAGGTTTGCACATCAACCCAAAAAAATGTGCCACCTTCGCCAGAAATGACACACCTCCCACCATAGGGACCACCCAGGGGACTATTGAGCCAGTGGCACCAGGCACCACGTATAAATACCTCGGCATACACCTCGACCCACAAGGTAGAGATGCCCTTGATGCGCCCACCACGACCCACATTATTCTAGAGCAATGCAGCTGGATGCGCACCAAGAAATCACTGTCCCTCGAGCAGCGCATCTACATAGCCAATATGGTTATCAATGGCATGGCCCAATACCACGCCAGCACTATGGCCCAGAACAACAAATTATTAGAATCACTGTCACATACCCTCGAAAATGCAGCCATTGGGAAATTGGGGCCGGCCGACATGATTAGCCGGAGACACGCCTTTACGCCAACGAGACAAGGGGGGCTGGGACTACGAAACCTAGCAGACGTTATACGAAGCAAACGAGCCCAGGAGGCCTTGGAATGGCTCAACGCCCTGACCCCAGACGGCATTATGCCAGAAACGGACATAGAGGCCATTCTCCCGCGCCTGGATGAAGATTTCACAGCGGCTTTCCCACCGCGGCACAGCATCGGAAAAATGAGACTGACAGCAAATACGGCAGGACGCTCCATCCGGCCCTGGCAGCACCTCCCCCAGTGGAATCCCCTCACACAAGCAGAGAAAAACATCCTCCTGGATATGGGAACCCCAGCAGAGATCGGCCCCACTATGAACGAATCCCTCATTCACGAAGCGGGCAACCGTGGTTGGCTAATAAATAGAAAAAGAGCGGAAGGACTGATGCGCCACCTGGTACGCAGCAACCAAGGAGAACCAACACACAAACCAGTGGACCTGAGTAAGATGGGTTACCGCTTTAATACGAACCTGGAGCTTCAATGGACCATCACATCGAACACAGGAGATGGCACGTGGAAGGACTGGCTAATCGTAGCAACTGATGGATCCTACGATCCAAGCTCTGGAAAAATGGCAATGGCCGTAGTGGTGGAAGAACACTCTGAAATGAACGAAGCCATACAAGTCACGGGCGTGTGCGCCTCATGGACACCGGAACTCCGCGCGGTTGAATACGTGGCAGAAATCATGGATCCGACATCCAAATGCATCATAGCATGTGACAATGACCTGATAGTATGCACTCTAAATACAGGAGACCTCACCACAGTAGTGGACAAAGACGCAGTCTGCCGATTCGTTCGACTACGGGAACACGCACAGGCCAACGGAGGAAATATTGTCCTCCAACATATCCATAGCCATCAACTGGAAGGCCGAGGGGAGGAAAGCGAGGCCACTAAAGCCCGCATTGCACAGGACAACCAAAGATGGGGCACGGAACTACAGAGGGTCATCCGCCTGAATGCAAAGGCAGACCAACTCGCACAACAAGCTTTGTCACTAGACAGACGCCACGAGCCAGACCACCCCCTGTGGGGTATAGAACTCGCCTCTATCCAAGAACTTACCACGACAGCACCACCGAAACCCACACACAACTTTCACACAGTCTTCAGCATTGCTCAGCGACACCGCCTCCTCCGCTGTGAAGAAACAGAGACGACAGCAGGAATGACGAAGATCCCTCCAGTCCTCCTGCATGAAGGAACCAGAAAACAGGCCCAGCACATGGGAGGTCTCCGATGGCATCAAGCCATCATGGGCACCTATCGCACACATAATAACGCGCAAACACACGTCAAGCAACGTAGCGGCACGTAGCGGACCCTGCCGCAGCGGTGCGTAGCGCAATGAATGAACTACGCGGCATAGCGAAGGGTCCGCTGCATGCCGCTACGCATGGTTCCGCTACGTGCCGCTACACATGATGCCGNTGCACCCCGGGGCGGTCTGCCACGACCCCGCGAAGCAGTGGCCCTCGACGGCCGAGTACCCTGTGGCGCACACAAACGAGCAGTCGGACCCGCTGGCCATGGAGCTCGCGCACGTGCCCCAGCTCGTCGCTGTGCTGGGCTGCACTGTGGAGCACGGGTCGGGGTCGCACGTGGGGGCCGAGGCCCAGTCCCCGGCGACGCACGAGCCGGAGACTGGCGAGTAGCCCGACAGGCACTCGAGGGTGCACGAGACACCGCTCGGTACAGTACCCCAGCACGAGCCCCATCCGGTGGACGTGCTCGGCTGCGCCAGGAAGCAACACTTCGAGCAGTCCTGGCAGGTCGTGTTGGCGCAGAGCACTGTGCTGCCCGAGCAGATGGAGGACTGGGCCAGCAGCATTGCGCACACAGCGTCCGGAACGACCCCTGTCAGCTGGTTATGATCTATCAGCCTGCGCTGCTGTCAGAAGAGAACGGACGCCGTTCTGGCGTACAGATTGTGGGCACTCGCCATGTTGGCCAGGGAGGCTGGCACTGTCCCGCTGAACTGATTGTCCCTTAGACTTCTGTAATGAAAGGCATTTGGTCTTGGAGCTATGGGTCCCAGAGAATAACGTACATCAAGACCAGGTTCTGGAGATTGCCAAGAGCATCTGGAATGGTACCATTGAAGTGATTGGAACTCATGTCACTGTCCCCGGAAATTGTCAGAGACCATCCGATATGAGTTATCAGAGGTACAGATTGATTAGTTGATTAAGGCTGTCAATGGCTCCAGGAATTGGGCCTTCCAGATGGTTGTGCCCAAGGTATCTGAATATCGTATGTGAGAGTGAGAGCAACTGACATTAATCTACAGCTGTGCCAGACTTGTCAGGTTGGTGATTGATAGAGGAAGTGCTCCAGACAGATTGTTGTTGTTGAGGTATCTACAACAGATGTAAACTTCTGAGGCATTCATGGTGCGCACAGACTAGTGAGGGTGATCAGCTCTCCGATGCTCCTGGGAAGCGTTCCACTTAGGAAGGCTGAGCTGAGGTCTCTATACAGCGGTGAGAAAGGGTTTACATGTTGTGTGAATGGCACAGTGTCCGAATGCTATCCAGCTGCCCAATCGTGGATGGGATTGAATCGTTTATCAAATTGGACCCTGCTGAGCTGTGGAACAGATTTATGTTACTCAGAAAACGAGACTGCTCGTACAGCTGCTCCAGGACTGACAGGTTACCAATCGTAGATGGCAGAGAACCACCCAGAGAATTGTGGTCCAGGAGGCTACGGGCTAATGAGTGACTAGAGGTCTCGCAAATTGTCTTCTTACAGTTCCTTCAAATTTAGAAGAGAGCCTATTGAGTCCGGTATGGTTCCGCTCAACTGATTGCTCTGTAAATGCCTTTTTCCCAGTCAGTTTGAGAAGGGTATTCCCAATTTGCACAATTTGACCAGATGGTTGAGATTCCCTATTGAAGTTGGTATCGTTCCGCTGAGCGAGGCAGACTCAATCTTTCTGTTCCTGTGTTATCGTGGGTTATCGCCTTTGGTCGCACATCTCTTCGAGACTGAGCAAGTTCACGATTGTGCTTGGAAGCGAGGACGTGAAGTGGTTCTCAAACAACACTCTGCACGACTGTCAGCATCATTTTACAATGAGCGGGCAAAATACAGGCTCTTCAGAGGAGCAATTCCTCCGATTGAACTCGGAATCGCTCCTGATAACTGGTTTTTGCTCATGTCTCTGTTGCACAGTCAAAAACTCGACACCGTTGTCAAAAAAACCCACAGAATGGTCAGCTGCGCGAGGTTCCCCACCATCTCAGGGATGGTGCCATTGAGCGCATTGTAGCTGATGTCCCTGTAAGGAACCGTGAGTAACAATGCTCGTGGGGCGGATCCGTTGGCTTACAGCCGTCTGAGGTTTACGAGGTTGCCTAATGAAGAGGGCACTGTCCCTGAGAGCACGTTCAAATACAGTTGCCTGGCCATTTTGTCAGTGGATAAGCGCTGGTTCTCTCTTACAGCGACGTGAGCTTCACGAGATCCCCGATGCTGTTCGGGATTGTCCCACTCAGGTGCATGTAGGTCATCTCCCTTCATGGCAGGAGTAGTCAGAGGCAGTCGGCACACAGGGTGAAGGCCAGGCATCGCGCACAGCACCGTGAGGTTTCCCAGAGTCCCTATGGAGGCTGGAATGGTCCCTCCGATCAGGCTATTGGAGTCGATGTCCCTGCGGAGGGCTGTCAGCGAAGGGCTCGGGGACGGCCTGGGGGGCCCACAGCTGCGTCACAGAGTCCCCGGCGCACTGGACTCCCGTGAGGCTGGACTGGCACGGCGTCGACCACCCGCAGGGGTCCACCCACCCGGAAGAAGCCGGCGTCGCCGAGGTGTACAGCTGGCAGAGCACAGCGACCTCGTCTGCGGGGGCCGCAGGGGCCACGCGGGCAGCGCAGGAGAGCATCACCATGAGGGCAGCGCAGACCACTGCGCGAGCATCGCGACGGTGTGAGTGGCTGCAAGTGGAGGAGTGGGAGAGAGGGGGGGATGTCCAGGGCGCGCACGGCGGCGGCGGCGAGGCGGCGACGTGCTGGATGCCTGAGGCCTCGTGGTCATCTGAACGAGTTTTTTTATTTTTGGCTGATCACCGATAAACGCACTCGTCCTCTCGGCCCGGTTTTGGGTGGCTGTGCATTGTCCACAACCCTTCTGGAAGCGGGCACATCACGCAGGCCTCGAGAGAGCGGGGGGCAGTCCGACCTCGGTGTCGTCGGCCAGAGCCACCGCGGAGGACCCTCGCGTCCAGACGCTGTGGCCCCGGGCTCTGCCCGTTCGCCGTGTTCCAAGTACCAGAGAGGAAACCGGAGACCCGGAACCCCCCAAAGGTATTTCGGGCACTGCCGGGAAGACAGGGCAGNAACTCGGAATCGCTCCTGATAACTGGTTTTTGCTCATGTCTCTGTTGCACAGTCAAAAACTCGACACCGTTGTCAAAAAAACCCACAGAATGGTCAGCTGCGCGAGGTTCCCCACCATCTCAGGGATGGTGCCATTGAGCGCATTGTAGCTGATGTCCCTGTAAGGAACCGTGAGTAACAATGCTCGTGGGGCGGATCCGTTGGCTTACAGCCGTCTGAGGTTTACGAGGTTGCCTAATGAAGAGGGCACTGTCCCTGAGAGCACGTTCAAATACAGTTGCCTGGCCATTTTGTCAGTGGATAAGCGCTGGTTCTCTCTTACAGCGACGTGAGCTTCACGAGATCCCCGATGCTGTTCGGGATTGTCCCACTCAGGTGCATGTAGGTCATCTCCCTTCATGGCAGGAGTAGTCAGAGGCAGTCGGCACACAGGGTGAAGGCCAGGCATCGCGCACAGCACCGTGAGGTTTCCCAGAGTCCCTATGGAGGCTGGAATGGTCCCTCCGATCAGGCTATTGGAGTCGATGTCCCTGCGGAGGGCTGTCAGCGAAGGGCTCGGGGACGGCCTGGGGGGCCCACAGCTGCGTCACAGAGTCCCCGGCGCACTGGACTCCCGTGAGGCTGGACTGGCACGGCGTCGACCACCCGCAGGGGTCCACCCACCCGGAAGAAGCCGGCGTCGCCGAGGTGTACAGCTGGCAGAGCACAGCGACCTCGTCTGCGGGGGCCGCAGGGGCCACGCGGGCAGCGCAGGAGAGCATCACCATGAGGGCAGCGCAGACCACTGCGCGAGCATCGCGACGGTGTGAGTGGCTGCAAGTGGAGGAGTGGGAGAGAGGGGGGGATGTCCAGGGCGCGCACGGCGGCGGCGGCGAGGCGGCGACGTGCTGGATGCCTGAGGCCTCGTGGTCATCTGAACGAGTTTTTTTATTTTTGGCTGATCACCGATAAACGCACTCGTCCTCTCGGCCCGGTTTTGGGTGGCTGTGCATTGTCCACAACCCTTCTGGAAGCGGGCACATCACGCAGGCCTCGAGAGAGCGGGGGGCAGTCCGACCTCGGTGTCGTCGGCCAGAGCCACCGCGGAGGACCCTCGCGTCCAGACGCTGTGGCCCCGGGCTCTGCCCGTTCGCCGTGTTCCAAGTACCAGAGAGGAAACCGGAGACCCGGAACCCCCCAAAGGTATTTCGGGCACTGCCGGGAAGACAGGGCAGCGCGCGCAAACGCGTCGTGAAACGGACTCAGTGCATGCGTTGGCTGGACGACCCGTAAAATGCAACCAAGGAACCCGATGGAGCTGCCTGAGTGGCGCGGAGAGGAGGGGAGGGACCCACTCCTGCGCAGTCACCGCAGGCTGCAAGGGCTCCCCGGAGTCATTTTTGGATTCGAAGCGGAGCACGCGTACGCACAGAGACACGCTCACAGGAGCCGGTGGCCAGTTCAGTCGGTTTTCCCTCACGATCTATCGCTTTTTTAGAGAGACAAGCCCACTACGAGCAACACGAGAGGAAGGGCCCTCGACAACGGGGGCACGCATGGCACAGACAGCCTCGCATAGGAATTGCCACGGGGTGCGATGCTCTCACGACAGATGGATTTTACCGAAGATATTCAAAGATATTCAACACGTCAGCCCGGGGGAGATATGAGAGAGGGCAGAAGAGACACGGCAACGCAACTCACGCCGCAAGACACCGCATCCGCACCGAAAACGCCGCGGCTCACAGACCCCCACGACAAGATGGCCTCGGACGCCCTGAAGAACCTCGCCGGGGAGCTGCTGCGCGCCTCGGACGCCAACGACGCGGTGCTGGCGCGCACCCTCGCTGCGCCGTTCCTGGCCACCTACCGCCCACCGCCCCCCCTCGACTCGTTCCGCCTCCCCCCCTGTGCGCCCCCTCTTCCACCACCTCCCCTCTCTCTCTCCCTCCCCTCTGCTCCCCCCTGCTGCCCTGTCCTGCCAGGGTTGTGCGCGGCGGGGAGGGGGTTTCTTTTTTCTTTATTTCTTTTTGTTTCTTTTGGTTTGTGTTGGGCGCTGCGGGGGTTATTGGCGGCCGCGCCGCGCGCGCGCGCGCTGGGAGTGTTTGCAGCGGAGATTTTTTTTTTGGGGGGGGGGGGGGGTCCTCCCATGGGAGAGGATTCCCTCCCGTGGCTGGTGTGGCCGTGATATCCCAGATATCTCGTGGGGATGTTGGGGGGTGATTTGCGGGAGTGCATGGCCTGGGGCTCAAGCGACCTCTGCCGCTGCCGCGCAGCCGAAAACACGCTGCTCATGACGGTGGCGTCGCGGGGCCAGACGGAGATGCTGCTCCTGATGCTCCGGTTGAAGGTGCTGCCCCCCCCACTCCCCCGTGCCACTTTGCCAGCACAGATATCTCTCCCCTGTCGCTGAATCTCCCCTTCATGCCCCTGCACGCTCGGCTTGGGGCAGGCCGAAGTCAACGCCACCAACAAGGACGGCAACACGGCCATCATGCTGGCGGCGCTCTACGGCCACACCGACTGCGTCAAGCTGCTCAAGGAGGCCGGCGCCCAGCTCGACCACAAGAACATCGCCGGCGAGACGGGTGCGATATCTCTATCTTTTGACGAGAATTTTGGACCCGCGATTCCAGAATCAACCCCGATATTAATATCTCGTGGCTGCGACAGTGCTGCACAACGCGTGCACGTCGGGCATCATCACCGTGGCCAAGATGCTGCTCGAGGCCGGCGTCAGCGCCGACTCGCCCAACAAGGCCGGCGTCACGCCCATCATGCACGCGGCGCAGACGCCGACAGAGGCCATAGTGAGCCTCCTCCTGGACGCCGGCGCCAAGATCAACGCCGCTGACGTGTGCGCGCAAATCTCCCCCCGGAATCTCCTGGAAATCTTCCGGAATCTGCTCGCCGCAGATTCATTTTCCCCTTTTTGCTGGAATCGCGCACGAATCCGCGCCATCTCGACTCACATGCGGCCGACGGGGCACAGCAAGGGCATGACGGCGCTGCACCACGCGGCCAAGGCGGGGTCGCAGCGCTGCGTGGAGTTCCTGGTGGAGAACGGCGCCGACGTGGCCCTGCGCACCAAGAGCGGCCAGTTCGCCCACGAGCTGTGCGCGGCGGACAAGAGTGCGCAGATCCCCATCCCCAGATTCTCTTGTCCAGATTCCCGATTCCCGATATTTCTCCGGAGAATCTCATCGCCGGTATCTTCTCTCACAACACACTCGCTCGCTCGCTCGGTGTGCGCCAGATGGCAAGGCGTGCGCGGCGCTACTGGGGCAGAAGGTGGAGCAGCTGCAGCGGGAGAGCGACGCGCGGAAGGACGCGCTGGTGAAGCAGCTGGTGGCGGAGGAGCGGCGGCGGCACCCGCGGCGCGAGGCCTCTGCGTCGTCGTCGTCTGCGGCGTCGCCTGCGCACGCGCGGCAGCAGCAGCAGCAGCACGGGCGGCCCCAGCGCGAGGAGGAGGAGCGGCCGGCGGACAGGGGGCCGACGGAGGAGCAGCTGGCGGCGCGGCTCAAGGGCGCTGTGTTCATCGCGCCCGAGGAGGAGGGCGTCTGGCTGCCCGCCGACAAGAAGGGCCGCGCCAAGGCCGCCCACGCCCGCGCGCAGCAGGCGCTGCTCGAGCAGCAGCAGCGGGAGCAGCAGCAGGCGCAGCTCAGGGCCGCCGCGCAGAGGGCCCAGCGCCAGGAGACGCCGCCCGCCCGCCAGACGACCCCCGGCGCAGCCCCCCAGGCAGCGGCGCAGCAGGCGCAACAAGCGCAGCAGGCGCAGCAGACACAGCAGGGGCAGCAGCAGGCCCCCGTGGCACAGGTGCAGGCGCCGACGCACACGGCGACGGCGAGCAAGGGCGGCGTCTCGTGGGCGGCGATCGCCAAGGGCACAGCGCCCGCGCCGCAGCGCAAGCAGCCCAAGCCACAGAAGCAGCAGCAGCCGCCTCAGAACGCGCAGGCGCACGAGGCCGC
>CACRSC010000020.1:252211-363559 GCA_902651635.1 Mastigamoeba balamuthi
GGGGCCAAGATGCTCTCGTGGAGCAAATGCGCCGCGGTGAGCTCCGCGAGCGATCTGGACAGCATGGCCCGCGACGCCGTGA
Organism: Mastigamoeba balamuthi; assembly: GCA_902651635.1. Classification (NCBI taxonomy): domain Eukaryota; phylum Evosea; order Mastigamoebida; family Mastigamoebidae; genus Mastigamoeba; species Mastigamoeba balamuthi. The sequence goes on from CACRSC010000020.1 coordinate 252,294, forward strand.
GCGAGCTGTGCGCCAACGGGGACCCGCAGGCCGTCGTGTTCGTCGTCGCCGGCCGAATGGCGGGGGCTGTGGTGCAGGAGATGGCGCGGCAGGGGAAGAAAGGGGTGACGTACGTGGCCATGGCGTGGGTGACAGGGGAGGAGCTCTTCGCCTCGGTGCCCCAGGCCACGTGGACACGCCTCTCGACGGAGCTGACGTCCAAGGTCTACGTCAGCCAGGTGGTCCCCAACCCAGCCAACAGCGACAGCAACTACCGCGTCGTCAGGTATCTACTCCTGCAGGCGACGCCAGAGCCTGTATGCCCCGACTCACACCCACGTGCACAGGGAGTTTCGGAAGGCGATGCTCAAGTACAAGTCAGACAGGAACATCAGCCACGCGTCCCTCGAGGGCTTCCTCGCTGGTCGTCTCATCACCACGGCTGCGAACAAGGCCCTGGAGGCCCAGGGGTGGCCGCTGACGCGGGCCAACTTCCTGGACGCCATCTTCCGCGAGGTGCGGTCGTTCAAGCTGGACGGCTACAAGCTGGGTCCCTTCGGCGACGGGGTGGGCAGCAGCGACGAGGGGCAGACGTCCGAGGACTGGTGCAACCAGGGAGGGCGCCAGGTGTTCATGACGCAGCTCAACACGACCACGGGCGCACTGATGGACGTGGAGACTTACTCGTACAAGTTCACTGGCTGCTCGCTGTCTGAGAGCAACAACACGGCGTACAGAGCTGTCGTGGGGTTCGACAGCTCGGAGAGCACAACGGATGACAGGGCCTATGTGCTGGGACTGGGCGCGGCCATCAACGAGCACAACAGCGGCAACAGCGGGAGCGGGAGGATGATGGGCCTCACGTCCTCGATGGGCACCACCCTCGACAGCGGTGTCGCCGACCTCAAGAAGAAACAGGTGGGGATAAGCATCGCCTCTAACTCTAACAGAGTGCTTCCTTCGACGCTCTCCAGGCTGTGGCAATCACTGGGCTGCAGCAGAACGACATTGATAGTGCGTTGCAGCTCGCCGGCAAGGGCCAGTTCCTGCCATTCATTGCGCCTCGCACGGGTCTTCAGGCACTCAGGAAGCCGTTCCAGCGGTACGCAGACAACTCTGAATTTGTGGGACAGCAGCGCTGGAGCTCACGAGGATTCCCTGGTGCAGAGGAGTGATAAACCTGTTTGCGTCGTACTACCAGGAGGCCCGCACAGCAGCGACGTTCCTCATGCAGAACGAGAACGCCACGAGGATAGTGGTCATGCGTAGCACAACCACGCACATGGACGAGGGCTTCGACATCAAGACCGGGCTGCAGCTGTGCAGCGACCTCAAGGCAAGCAATAGGAGAGCATCGCAGCCACATGAGTACTAACGTTCTCCCTCACTTTCTTCAGCTGTTTGGGTCGAATAGAAGCGAGGCCAACGTCACCATCCACGACAGACCGTTCATCAGCATCGCAGAGGGTGTAATGTATGCCAAGTTGGAGAGCGCCATTCCCGGCAGTTCGTTCATCATCGCAGCCACCGCGAGCGACGCGTGGGAGCTCATGAAGCACATCGACGCCTCCAGGGCTGTGGTCCTCTCCTCGGTGGTCTCGCAGAGCGACATGCGCAAGATTCTGAGCCTCCAGGGCCGCAACGAGAGCAGGGCGCACCTGTACAGGACATCGCTGACGCCGCCGCTGTCGATGCTGTCGTCGGCCAACGAGCTGCGGACGGACTTTGAGAACTGGGTGTCGACGGACGACCAGACGCAGGCGCCGTTCGAGGGGTTCTTCGTCGGCAGGTTCCTCTCGGAGGTGATCGCCAGCAGAGCTGATGACTCACTGGGTGTTATGCTCACTGCGGACAAGTTACTGGACACAATCTATACCAAGAGGTACTTCAAGCTGGGGGACAAGATCACTGTGGGGCCATTCCCCTATAGAAGCAGCGGCGAGAGGCTGTGCAACCAGGGCATGGACACTGTCTACGTAACAAAGTGGACATCTCTTGCTTTCAGCTGGGTGCCCTATACCCTGGCAGATGAGCGCAGATGTGGGAGGGAGTTCGACCCTCCTCATGCCATCCCTGCAAGGTCCGATCAAACAGACCGCACAGTGATCCTGTCCACTACGATCCCGGGTTTCGCGGTCGTGTGCTCTCTCATCTCCGTGGCCATTGTCGTAAAGCGGAGTGGAAGGGAGACACTGAAGAAGCTCAAGAGGAGCGAGCTGGAGATCGGGGAGCGCATCGGGAAGGGCCAGTTCGGAACAGTGCACAACGGCGACTGGCACGGGACACCTGTGGCCATCAGAGTCATCGACAAGACAGCCATCACGCGTGAAGACCTCGGCGCAATTAAAATCGAGATGGCTTTGACACTTAGATTGCATCACCCCAACCTGCTGATGCTGCTTGGGTACAGCGAGTCCAAGACTGACCTCCTCATCGTCAGCGGTACGAAATCCATATGGCCATGAGAACTGCGCTCAATGTTATTGGAACACCAGAGTACATTGCATCTGGATCGCTGCACGAGTACCTCAAAAAGAACAAGAAGGAGATGAACTACTACAACCAAGTCGCAATAGCTTTCGTGCGTCTCAGACCGTTAGTCACATAACCAAAAACAAACTCTGCAGGACGTTATCAAGGGGCTGGCTTATCTGCATTCTGCCAAGCCACCTGTAATCCATGGTAATCTGTCGAGCCAATCCCTCATGGTGCGGCACTCACCCCGCCTCTTCCAAACCAACCGATCAGCAGCTCGATGGCAGCTTGGTGACCAAGATCTGTGACTTTTGGTGCTCCAAGGGCAAAAACTCAAGCAGCTCTGGAAGACGACACTCGAACTGGCTTGCTCCAGAGCTCGTGGACGGCAAGCTCGCAACGACAGCAACAGATGTGTTTGGTATGGCTGCCATGTCCGGAAACCCCTGTCACGAGCCTTACAGACGTGTGTGGTAATTGCAGCGTTTGGGATTGTGCTGTGGGAGCTGTTCCTCCCTGCAGATGTCTACGCCTCCATGACCGACTCGGGAAAGTCCTCGTCGACCTCCCACTCCTCTGCCCAACCTGCCTCAGCGGCGGTGGAGCTCCAGTCGCCAGCCCCATTGCCGAAGGAAGGCATGCCGGAGATCCCCCCGTCGACACCCAAGGAGGTCGTGACGCTGCTCAACCACTGCTGGATGAAGGAGCCCGAGAGGAGACCGTCCGTGTTCCAGATCCTCAGGAACTGGCCCCAGACATTCGCGGTATGAAACACACCCCACACAGCGCCGAAATGAGCTCACCGCAATCGTCCAGGCTGTCGGGGCATTCGAGATTCCGAGCGACATGAGCATGAGCTCGCCGCAAACAGGGCGCAGCATGCTGATGTCCGAGGTGACCATGTCCCCGGACTTAAGAGAAACGTCAGACGACGAGATGATGACTGTTCTGCCACAGGACTTCAGCTCTCTGAATCCCAGCCTGAGCCTCGGAGAGGTTTCGCAGGCACCGACTGCCCCTCCACCCACGCTGGTCTGAGCCCAGCCCAGCGGCCACAGCAAGCACAAAAATGTACAGTGTGTTATCATTCGCCGCCTTACCTGTCCGAACACAATCAATTGTGGTGCAGCAGTGGCAGGTGCAGGTGCACGTTCATCCCCTCTGGTGCTGCTGGTGGGGGCCCTGACAGCATCGGCAGAGGCAGCTGCTGGCCCTGACGGCCCAAGGGCCACTGCTGGTGATGGAACTGCTGCTGCTTCTGCTGCAACAGTGACTGTGATGGCACAGGTGGCAGCAACGGCGGTGCAGAGGGCTGGCACAGAGAGGGCCCTGCTGTGGCAGGGCGCTGCTGCTGGTGGTGGTGGTAATCGGCAGAGCAGTCGATCTGCTGCTCACGGTCCAGATGCTCGCTCTGGCTGTGCAAGAAGTGTGGGAAGCGCGAGAAACGGAAGGGATACCTACCAATCGGCTGCCCGATTCACCGTGGGGGGGAGGGAGGGTCTTGTTGGGCCGGGTTGGGCTGGAGGGCCGACACAAGAGAAACGCTCACAAAATCAAAGGAAAAGGGTGCCCCGACAAATTCCTCAATATCAAGACAGGGATCTCCCCGAGAGGGCTTCGCAACCTCAGATATTTGTATCGCTGTGCGAGTTGCGACACCCAAACCTATTTGAATGTACCTCAAGGGTCCAAAAAGCCATTTGAAAATTGAGTGAAAAGGTGTGTGAAAATGACCTGCGTGGTCGGTCAGGGTGGGCGGAGAGGCAGAGGTAGTGTGGTGTGTGTGTACAACGGGACTCAAGAACCCTGGTGGGTACCCCGAAATGACATTGCAAGAATTCTTATCACCCCAAATATGGATTGGGTGAATTCCAATTAATTGACTAACAGTGAACACAAAAGGGGTGCAGGAGAAAGAGGTTATGTTCTTCCATCTTCTCTGTATGAACTAGAATGCCTTTCGGGCACACCTCTGCTTAGTTAGACCCCCCGCTCCACCCAGCTTGGTGCGTTGCTTGCTGGAGGCTCTCCCAGAAGCACACACAGGAGAATAATAGCAGGGATGAGGGAAAACAAACCAGAGAGCATTTGCAGCCAGCTGAGAGAAGAGAGCGTCATGAGCAGGATTCATGAGTGGCACCACCGAGTGCGAATCGCCGAGACTTAATTATTTCCTCGATTTGTCGCCACTTTTGGAAGTCTTCCCGATTTCCTCACCATTTTGAACCCGTTTCAGGCTTCTGTGCGACTGGGCCTTCAATGGACCTATCTCGCACAGCTGTTTCCGGGGGGTGCATTTGTGTGGAGAGGGTGTGCGCGATGCGAGGTCTCCAAACAATCAGACGGTGGCGCAGATTCCCGGGGTCTGTCGGGCCAGTGTTCGAGGTATCCGAAGGCTGTGCACTTGTGAGTGCGCAACTTGGACATTGCACAACTGTCCCGGATGGGCAGATTCCTAAGCCCGACCGATCGGGTTTGTGAAGTGCGGCAGGCCTGCTGTGAATGGGATCCTGTCGACTTCCAATGCCCCGCTGTCTGTCTGTACAACCACCCTCGATTTCGCCCTTTTGCGCGTGAGCTCTGTCTCCCCTCTTGAAGTCCAGCTGCCTGGAGCCGCAGAAGCGCAGATTCCCCGGCTTGGACTAATAAGGGGAAAAGACGCGGTGGCAATCGAGGCAAGCGACATTGCCACCACATTCCGGGCTCTCGATCGTCCGCCCAGCCCTGAGTCTCTCTGCTAGCTTCTCCACTCGGCATTGCACGGCACAGTTCCAGAGACGCGGTTAGTCGCTCCGCATGTCGATGACGTTTTCCCATCGTGTTGTCTTTTGTCATGCGGGACCCGAATTGGCGATAGTCGTAATTTGTCTCCGCTGTCATCAGAGACAACAGAACCCCTCACATACACGCAGCCAGCCCCGCACAGCACATGGCAAACGCACCCTCGCTTCTGTTCTGCTGCCTCCTGCTGGCCGTCCCGCACGCTCAGGCGCGAGCGGCAGCGACGAGGAGAGGGCCGCCTCCGGGGCCCATGCCGCCGCCGCCCCCGATGCTGCCCTGCAGCACCCAGTGCGCAAACCACTCGTACGACGTGAGCCCCGGCAACGGGACCGGCGAGGCCGTGATGGTCGTGGGCCAATCGGCTCCGCTGACGGGCGAGCACGCGCAGCTGGGCCTCGACGTGCGCGCGGGCATCGAGGCCGCGTTGGCCCTCGCCAACGAGACGTCGCTGCTCAAGTTCGCCCTCGCGGCCCTCGACGACGCCAGCAACAGCACACGCATCACGCAGAACACTTTGCGGCTGCTCAGCAGTGGGGCCGGGGGCCTGGGGCACGCGTTCGCCATCACGGGCAGCGTGGGTTCGCCAGCGACGGACGCAACTATGGACGCGCTGCTCGCGGCGACGGGGGCCGATGGAGTGCCGGTGCCCTACGTGGGGGCGCTGTCGAGCAACGAGATGGTGCGGAGGCAGGATGTGACGAATCGAAACAGGTGCAGCGCGGCAGGGAGCAAGCGGACGGGGGTGGTGCTGGTGAGACCCGGGGGCGCGTACGAGGTCAGCGCCATCGTGTCGATGCTGGCGGGCAGCTGGGAGGTCCTCAACCACACAAGCGTCCTCTACGTGTACACACCGTTCGGCGGCGACATCGCCGACTACGTCCGCGTGTCGCTCGAGTCGATGGGGGCCAAGCTGCTCTCGTGGAGCAGGTCCGTCGAGGTCAGCTCCTCAAGCGACCTGGACGATATGGCCCGCAGGGTCGTAAGCGAGCTGTGCGCCAACGGGGACCCACGAGCCCTAGTTCTCGTGGTGCCCGGGAGAATGGCGGGGGCTGTGATGCAGGAGATGGCGCGGCAGGGGAAGAAGGGGGTGACGTACGTGGCCATGGCGTGGGTGACAGGGGAGGAGCTCTTCGCCTCGGTGCCCCAGGCCACGTGGACACGCCTCTCGACGGAGCTGACGTCCAAGGTGTTCGTCAGCCAGGTGGTCCCAAATCCAGCCAACAGCGACAGCAACTACCGCGTCGTCAGGTTCCTCGAAGTCCTCTGCTTGGCCTCTGCAACTTAGCAAACAACACAGGGAGTTCCAGGAGGCGATGCGCAAGTACAGGCCGCACAGGAACATCAGCCACGCGTCCCTCGAGGGCTTCCTCGCGGGCCGCCTCATCACCACGGCTGCGATCAAGGCCCTGGACAAGGGGTGGCCCCTCACACGTACCAACTTCCTGGACGCCATCTTCCGCGAGGTGCGGTCGTTCAAGCTGGACGGCTACAAGCTGGGGCCCTTCGGCGACGGGGTGGGCAGCAGCGACGAGGGGCAGACGTCCGAGGACTGGTGCAACCAGGGAGGGCGCCAGGTGTTCATGACGCAGCTCAACACGCTGACCGGAGCGCTGGTGGACGCCGAGTCCTACTCGTACAAGTTCACGGGCTGCTCGCTGATCGAGAGCAACAGCACGGCGTACAGAGCGGTCGTAGGGTTCGACAGCGCCGAGACGACAGTGGACAACAGGGGTTACGTGCTGGGACTGGGCGCTGCCATCAACCAGCACAACAGTGGCAACGGGAGGATGATGGGCCTCGCATCCTCGATGGGCTCCGCCCTCGACAACAACGTCGCCGACCTCAAGAAGAAACATGTGCGGATGAGCAGCCTCTTGTGTTCTCAACAAACGGTCTGCCATGCTCTCTAGGCTGTGGCCATCACTGGGCTGAAGCACAGAGAAATCGGCGAAGCACTGCAGCTCGCCTCTCAGGGCCAGTTCCTGCCGCTAGTTGCGCCACGCACGGGTCTCCAGGTCCTCAGGAGGCCATTCCAGCGGTACGCAGCCCACACTAAAATGCAGCATCTGCAAGCCCGAGAGAGAGAGAGAGAGAGCACTCATGGTATCCTTGCAGTGGAATGATCAATCTGTTCGCTTCGTTCTACCAGGAGGCCCGCACGGCTGCGACATTCCTCATGCAGAACGAGAACGCCACAAGGATAGTGGTCTTGCGCAGCACCACGACGCACAGGGACGAGGGTTTGGACATCAGCGACGGGCTGGAGCTGTGCCGCGACCGCAAGGCAAGCACTCGTTTTGTTGAACTGCTCATTCGCCAGAGCTCGACGTTCTCTGACATGCTGCTGTCCTTCTCCTCAGCTGTTTGGATCCAATCAGAGCGAGGCCAACGTCACCATCGACGACAGGCCGTTCAGCAGTGTCGCGGAAGGCGTCGTGTATGCCGAGATGAGCAGTGCCATTGCTGGCAGCTCCTTCATCATTGTGGCCACCGCGAGCGACGCGTGGGAGCTCATGCAGCACATCGACGCCTCCAGGGCGGTTGTCCTCTCCTCGGTGGTCGGCCAGATAGAAATACGTAGAATGCTGAACGACCAGGGGCACAACGAGAGCAGGGCGCACGTGTACAGGACGTCGCTGACGCCGCCGCTGTCGATGCTGTCGTCGGCCAACGAGCTGCGGACGGACTTTGAGAACTGGGTGTCGACGGACGACCAGACGCAGGCGCCGTTCGAGGGGTTCTTCGTCGGCAGGTTCCTCTCGGAGGTGATCGCCAGCAGGGCCCAGGACGTTCTGGGAGACGTGTTCACGGCCGACGAGCTGATGGACACGATATACTCCAAGAGGTACTTCAAGCTGGGGGACAAGTTCACAGTGGGACCGTTCCTGAACGAGAGCAGCGGCGAGAGGCTTTGCAACCAGGGCATGGACACCGTCTACGTCACAAAATGGGAGTCGTCTGCCTTCAGCTGGATCCCCTTCAGCCTGGTAGAGGGTCGCAGATGTGGGAGGGAGTTCGACCCCCCAGATGACGTCTCCTCCAATTCAGACCGCAAAGACCGCACAGTGATCCTGTCAACAACACTCCCGGGGTTCGCAGTGGTGTGCTCCCTCATCGCCGTTGCCGTGGCCGTCCAGCGAGGCGGCAGATCGACTCTAAAGAAACTCAAGAGGAGCGAGCTGGAGATCGGGGAGCGCATCGGCAAGGGCCAGTTCGGTACAGTGCACAACGGCGACTGGCACGGGACACCTGTGGCCATCAGAGTCATCGACAAGACAACCATCACACGAGAGGATCTCGGAGCCATCAAGAGCGAGATGGTTCTCTCGCACAACCTTCAGCACCCAAACCTGATGATGGTGCTGGGGTACAACGAGTCCTCGTCTGACCTCCTCATCGTCAGCGGTACGCTGACTACTTCTCCATTGGAACGCAGTAGCTGACATAAGAATCCAATTACAGAGTACATGGCGTCTGGATCGCTGCACGAGTACCTGAAAAAGAACAAGCAGAACATGAACTACTACAATCAAGTCGCAATCGCCTTCGTGCGAACTCCGACCATTGCCTGGCATCAGTTAGTTGTTCATCATTCCTTTCAGGACGTTATCAAGGGGCTGGCGTACCTGCATTCAGCCAAGCCACCTGTGGTTCATGGCAATCTGTCGAGTCAGTCCCTCATGGTGCGTTTCTCAAATGGAATCGGCAGACTCTTACCGACCGGACCACAGCTCGATGGCAGCTTGGTGACCAAGATCTGCGACTTCTGGTGCTCCAAGGGAAAGAACTCCAGCAGCTCTGGAAGAAGTCATTCGAACTGGCTTGCTCCCGAGCTCATCGATGGAAAGCCCGCGACGACAGCAACAGATGTGTTTGGTGAGTCATTCAATCGTGTACCTCTCTTTTCTCATTTGGCCACCTCAGCGTTTGGAGTTGTGCTGTGGGAGCTGTTCCTCCCTGCAGATGTCTACGCCTCCATGACCGACTCGGGCAAGTCCTCGTCGACCTCCCACTCCTCCTCTGCCCAGCCTGCCACAGCCGCGGTGGAGCTCCAGTCGCCAGCCCCACGGCTGCAGGGAGACGTGCCGGAGATCCCCCCGTCGACACCCAAGGAGGTCGTGACGCTGCTCAACCACTGCTGGATGAAGGAGCCCGAGAGGAGACCGTCCGTGTTCCAGATCCTCAGGAACTGGCCCCAGACATTCGCGGTACGTGAGAAACGCACACGCACATGCGCACAGAGGCCACCACGAACTCACCAGCATCGTCCAGGCTGTTGGGGCATTCGAGATTCCGAGCGACATGAGCATGAGCTCGCCGCAGACAGGGCATAACATGCTGCTGTCCGAGGTGTCCATGACCCCAGACGTCAGAGAAACGTCAGACGACGAGATGATCACTGTTCTTCCGCAAGACTTCAGCGCCCTGAACCCCAGCCTGAGCCTCGGGGAGGTCTCTCAGGCTCCCGCAGTTCCTCCTCCCCCTTCTCCTCAGACTTGAGACCGCTGCGCAGATCGGCACAACAAGAAATGAAGAAAATAGAGACAGGGGTCGATTGCTGTTTTTGCGGTACACTCACAGCTCATCGTGCAGTCCTGGGGGAAGTCAATAGTGGGTGTCTCTTTCCCGCCTTCGAGGCTGTGGAAGTTCTTATCGCCCAATACTGTAGCCCTGCTGTTTTCGGCCAACTAGCTGGCGGTGCCCCGAGCCTGGGCCTGAGGAGACTCCACCGCGGTACCGTGGGCCATGGCTGAGCCACGATCCGCGGTGCAGACCCGGGATTTCAAGGGGAAATAGAAAACGCCCGGATTTGGACTTGGCTGGGCCATCACCAGTGTGGGAAATGTCCAGCGCTTCTAAAGGAAAACGAGGAAATATGGAGAGTTGGGGTCCGCACGGCTGGGGCTCGGTCGTTGAGCAGAGGGGGCGGGTGTTGGTTGGCTGGAAGAGCGCTGCCCAGGGAGATTTGTGGGTAATTGTGTTAATTGGCTAGAAACGGGTCGGTCGGGCCCACGAACCACTCAGTTTCGAAACCCTCCCGCTTCACCAACTTCTAGTGTTGTTGTACGAGCTCCTCTGTCCTGCGCCACTCTGTCATTCCGCTCTGGCGTTCTCCGCTCTCCCGTACTAGTAGTAGTAGCTGTTGGATTTGGTGGTCGACCATCAGAGCAATCTGAGCATGAGCTCGCCGCTGACGGGGACCCATGGCATGCTGCCGCCCATTGCCCAGATGCCAGAGAAACGTCAGATGACGTGATGGTGACCATCAGTTGTTCACAGGGCTCAGCGATCTCAAGAGCCTGATCCTCGGATGGTCAGACCTACTGTGTGTCATCTCCCAGCTTTGCTAGGAGCGGTGTTTTCTGACGGAATCCGGAGGCCTGAGCGCGCGTGCCATCTTTTTGGGGGGAGGACTCGGTGGATTGTGAATATCTGCACTCATATTCCGCGCAAATATGTTCAAGGGGTTTCACTCAAACTGTGTAGTATTGAATGCAGAGAGATTGAGAGGAACTGCACAGTTGAAATTGGGAAGAGAGTACTGAAACAAGAGATAAACATGATAACAGAAGACTTGATAATAAAGAAAATGAACACAACATTAATTGAATATGGTGTAGTTCTTGAGAAGCTGCAGGCCCCAAGGCCATCCTCGGTCCCATCGAGCCGCGCAACACTGATCGAACCTCCAGCCAGATGCACCCAATGGTTGCCCACGGGCGGTGTGCTCTTTCCGATGGCTATGTGTAAAAAATATCCCGTGAGGGTGATGGTACAAAACACCAATTGAGAGAATTAAAAAGGGACATTCCCGTATGAGGTGATTCCAGTTTTAGCGCGCTTCAGTGTAATCGCCGAGGCGACTTCAGCTACTCTATATGACTACGAGCGAGAGGCTCAGCGCCTGCCCCTTATCTATACCATTTGCCCGGCGGCTTTTTTCGGAAAGTGGTGAAATAAATAGGCGGGCAGTGACCCCGTACGCTGTTGCCGCCGCAGATCCTACACAGACTGTCGCGCATGCACTGGCCATACGCCCTTTTGGGCGTGCAGGAGCAATTAGGCGAATCCAGCTCTCTGGATGCCGAGGCAAATGCCCCCTGCCCTTCCGGTAGCGAAATCGAGGATATTCTGATGAGGAATGGTGGGTGGTTGGGCACACGCGTGTCGAGAGAAGAGGAATCTGCCATCTCCTCGCCCCGAGTGGGCACGGTCGGCGGGAGGGATAGGGAACAACACCAGAGCAGGCCTTCAAAACTGACTATTGCACCCAAAAGTGGGCAAAATGGCATCACTTAGGCATTCCGGTCCACCGCTTTGCGCAGAGCGCGCGCCTCCGTCAGCAGGCCCAGCGCCCAGGGCACGGCTACCGGGGACAGAGCGTCTGGAGCGCAGCAAATGAACAACGGCCGTTTTAGGAGCGAAGTAGCGGTTTGACGGCATCGCCAGGGAGGGCGATACTACAAATCCCCAATTTCTCCTGTGTCAGAAACAAACAAAGCCTACGCACCCTGACACGCTCACCAGCGCGTGCTGCACACAGGCTCTAATAGAAAATGAGGCGCACAGCCCTGCTAGCGATGTGGTGCCTCCTGGCAGTCACGGAAGCGAGCGGACGGGCTGGGGCGAGACAAGAGCCCCCGCCAGGCCCTCGGCCACCGCCTCAGCCCCTGCGGCCCTGCTCGGCCCTGTGCGCCCGGCAGACGTACGACGTGAGCCCCGACAACGAGACAGGGGAGGCCGTGGTCGTCGTGGGCCAGTCTGCGCCCCTGACGGGCGAGCACGCGCAGCTGGGCCTCGACGTGCGCGCGGGCATCGAGGCCGCGTTGGCCCTCGCCAACGAGACGTCGCTGCTCAAGTTCGCCCTCGCGGTCCTCGACGACGCCGACAACAGCTCGCTGCTGGCGAGCAACACCGAGCAGCTGCTCTGCAGCGGCGCCGGGGGCCTGGGGCCCGCGTTCACCATCACGGGCAGCGTGGGGTCTCAGGCGACAGACGGCGCGATGGACGTGATGATCGCGTCGACGGGGGCCGACGGGGCGCCGGTGCCCTACGTGGGGGCGCTGTCGAGCAACGAGATGGTGCGGAGGCAGGATGTCACGAACCGCAACAGGTGCAGCGCGGCTGGAAGCAAGCGGACGGGGGTGGCGCTGGTGAGGCCCGGGGGCGCGTACGAGGTCAGCGCCATCGTGTCGATGCTGGCGGGCAGCTGGGAGGTCCTCAACCACACGAGCGTCGTCTGGGTCGACACTCCGTTCGGCACAGACCTCTCCAACTACGTCCGCGTGTCGCTCGAGTCGATGGGGGCCACGACGCTCTCGTCGGTCTCGACCCCCGAGGTGACCCCAGGCAGCGACGTGGCCGCCGCCGCTCGCGACGCCGTGAGCGAGCTGTGCGCCAACGGGGACCCGCAGGCCGTCGTGTTCGTCGTCGCCGGCCGAATGGCGGGGGCTGTGGTGCAGGAGATGGCGCGGCAGGGGAAGAAAGGGGTGACGTACGTGGCCATGGCGTGGGTGACAGGGGAGGAGCTCTTCGCCTCGGTGCCCCAGGCCACGTGGACACGCCTCTCGACGGAGCTGACGTCCAAGGTGTTCGTCAGCCAGGTTGTCCCCAACCCAGCCAACAGCGACAGCAACTACCGCGTCGTAAGGTACCGCGAAGCCCTCTGCGTTTAACTCTGCCACTAAGTGATCTAACTCAGGGAGTTTCGAAAGGCGATGCGCAAGTACAGACCGTACAGGAACATCAGCCACGCGTCCCTCGAGGGCTTCTTGGCCGGTCGACTCATCACCACGGCGGCGAACAGGGCCCTGGAGGCCCAGGGGTGGCCGCTGACGCGGGCAAACTTCCTGGACGCCATCTTCCGCGAGGTGCGGTCGTTCAAGCTGGACGGCTACAAGCTGGGGCCCTTCGGCGACGGGGTGGGCAGCAGCGACGAGGGGCAGACGTCCGAGGACTGGTGCAACCAGGGAGGGCGCCAGGTGTTCATGACGCAGCTCAACACGACCACGGGCGCACTGATGGACCTGGAGACTTACTCGTACAAGTTCACTGGCTGCTCGCTGATCGAGAGCAACAGCACGTCGTACAAGGCGGTCGTGGGGTTCAGCAGCGCCCAGACGACAGCGGACAACAAGAGATATGTGCTGGGACTGGGCGCGGCCATCAACGAGCACAACAGCGGCAACAGCGGGAGCGGGAGGATGATGGGCCTCACGTCCTCGATGGGCACGGCCCTCGACAGCGGTGTCGCCGACCTCAAGAAGCACCAAGTGCGACGCAGCCACACTTCCGATCTGCGGCTGACCAATTGGAGTGCTCCTCCAGGCTGTTGCTATCACTGGGCTGGAGCCAAGCGAGATGGGTGGAGCGCTACAGCTCGCCGACAAGGGCCAGTTCCTGCCATTCATTGCGCCTCGTACGGGTCTTCAGGCTCTCAGAAAGCCATTCCAGCGGTACGCAGACAACTCCGCAGCAATGCGACAGCAGAACAGGAGCTCACATGGGTCTCTGGTGCAGAGGAGTGATCAACCTATTCGCTTCGTTCTATCAGGAGGCCCGCACAGCCGCGACGTTCCTCATGCAGAACGAGAACGCGACCACCATTGTGGTCCTGCGCAGCACCACAACGCACAGTGGTGAGGGCTTGGATATCGCAAAGGGGCTGGAGCTGTGCCGCCAGAGCGAGGTGAGCCACTTCCTCGGTGCATTCGAGCTATGTCAGGAGCTGACTCTTTCTTCAGCTTTTTGGGTCGCAGCGCATCGACGACAACATAACGATCATCGACAGACCATTCGGCAGCGTCGCGGAGGGCAACAGATACGCTGAAGAGGGGGCTGTTCCCGGCAGCGCGTTCATCATCGTGGCCACCGCGAGCGACGCGTGGGAGCTCATGCAGCACATCGGCGCCTCCAGGGCTGTGGTCCTCTCCTCGGTGGTCTCGCAGAGCGACATGCGCAAGATGCTGAACGACCATATCCGCAACGAGAGCAGGGCACACGTGTACAGGACATCGCTTACGCCGCCGCTGTCGATGCTGTCGTCGACCAATGGGCTGCGGACGGACTTTGAGAACTGGGTGTCGACGGACGACCAGACGCAGGCGCCGTTCGAGGGGTTCTTCGTCGGCAGGTTCCTCTCGGAGGTGATCGCCAACAGGGCCCAGGATTTTGTAGGGGATAAGCTCACGACGAAGGAGCTGCTGGACACGATCTATGCCAAGAGGTACTTCAAGCTGGGGGACAAGATCACCGTGGGGCCCTTCCTCGACCAGACCAGCGGCGAAAGGCCTTGCAACCAGGGCATGGACACTGTCTACATCACACAGTGGACGCCGCCTTCCTTCAGCTGGGTGCCCTATACTCTGGCAGAGGAGCGCAGATGCGGGAGGGAGTTCGAACCTCCTGTCTCCGCGGAGCAGAGCACAACGGAGCGCACAGTGATCCTATCCACAACAATCCCCGGTTTCGTCGTTGTGTGCTCCATTCTCTTCATGGCCGTGGCCATCCAGCGGAGTGGCAGGTCAACACTGAAGAAGATCAAGAGGAGCGAGCTGGAAATCGGAGAGCGCATCGGGAAGGGCCAGTTCGGGACAGTGCACAACGGGGACTGGCACGGGACACCTGTGGCCATCAGAGTCATCGACAAGACGGCCATCACGCGAGAGGACCTCGAGGCTGTCAAGAGCGAGATGGTTCTCTCGCACAGCCTGCAGCATCCCAACCTGATGATGGTGCTGGGGTACAGCGAGTCCAAGACTGACCTCCTCATCGTCAGCGGTACGATGACGAAAGCCATATTCTTCTCACTCTCTTCGAAACTGACACCATATCAGAATACATGTCATCTGGATCATTGCGCGAGTACCTCAAGAAGAACAAGAGAGAGATGAACTACTACAACCAAGTCGCAATCGCCTTCGTAATTTTTTCGGTGCTTTTCGTCGACTAACACATCATTGTAGGACGTTATCAAGGGGCTGGCGTACCTGCATTCAGCAAAGCCACCGGTGGTCCACGGCAACCTGACGAGTCAGTCCCTCATGGTGCGCCTATTTGTGATTTCTGTTGTAACGACAAAAATGCCTGGACAGATTGATGGGAGCATGGTGACCAAGATCTGCGACTTCTGGTGCTCCAAGGGGAAGAACTCAAGCAGCTCGAGCAGGAGACACTCAAGCTGGCTTGCTCCCGAGCTCGTCGAGGGAAAACCCGCAACGACAGCAACAGATGTGTTTTGTGAGTCATTCAATCGTGAATCTCTCTTTTCTCATTTGGCCACCTCAGCGTTTGGAGTTGTGCTGTGGGAACTGTTCCTCCCTGCTGATGTCTACGCCTCCATGACCGACTCGGGCAAGTCCTCGTCAACCTCCCACTCCTCCTCTGCCCAGCCTGCCACAGCCGCGGTGGAGCTCCAGTCGCCAGCCCCGCGGCCGCAGGGAGACGTGCCGGAGATCCCCCCGTCGACACCCAAGGAGGTCGTGACGCTGCTCAACCACTGCTGGATGAAGGAGCCCGAGAGGAGACCGTCTGTGTTCCAGATCCTCAGGAACTGGCCCCAGATATTTGCTGTACGAAACACAGACACACTCACACAGGCCAGTGGGAGTTCACTCCAAGCGTACACAGGCTGTCGGGGCATTCGAGATTCCGAGCGACATGAGCATGAGCTCGCCGCAGACAGGGCACAACATGCTGCTGTCCGAGGTGTCCATGACCCCAGACGTCAGAGAAACGTCAGACGACGAGATGATCACTGTTCTTCCGCAAGACTTCAGCGCTCTGAATCCCGGCCTGAGCCTCGGGGAGGTCTCGCAATCTTCAGTTCTTCCCATTCCCCTCTGAATCGAACAAGAAAAACAAAGTGTGAATAGAATCCGATAATCGATTCGGTTAATGGCAATCGCTAGGCATGCAAAATTG
The DNA here is from genome assembly GCA_902651635.1 of Mastigamoeba balamuthi. NCBI lineage: Eukaryota > Evosea > Mastigamoebida > Mastigamoebidae > Mastigamoeba > Mastigamoeba balamuthi. The sequence goes on from CACRSC010000020.1 coordinate 268,452, forward strand.
TTATTGAAGAGTTCGGGGTTTTGAAGAACCAAATGTTCCCACTGTGGCTACTCAGTGCTTCAAGTACTGAAGGGGTCCCTTGAGGGCGGCCACAACGCCACGTGGATGTTCTGCTCACCTGACATGGTAGTCCCTCTTTTGAACGGCAACTACTAGGCGAACGGTGGCCATCTTCCCTCCCCAGTCCCACCTTCTTTTTATTTGGGCTTTGGGGAGGGCGCGCGCTGTGCCGAGAGGGACCATGCAGACTAACTGAAGAGATTCGTGTGCGTGCAGGCCGTGACGGAGTACGACGAATTGAACTGGCTCATCTATGCATGGTTGTCACAGAAGAGGGGGCATGCTTCTCTTCTTTGACAGCTTCAGTTATGCCCCCCCCCACTCTGCGGGGGTCTAAGGGTAAGTGCACAAAGTTCGTGCTTAGTAATTTTTCACCGGCTCCGGCTCTCGACCGCAAGACACTCCACAGTCGAGACGAGGTTATGCTGCTCCCACCTGCCAGCGGTGCTTAGTCATTAAAGTTGGCCAGGCGTCAGCATGGCACAGGCGACCAGAGAAAGTTCTACGGGGCAAAAGAACCAGGTGCAGTCTATTCTTAGCTGCTACCCATGGATCATTATTGGCGTCCATTTCATATTATTGGCGTATCGGGCATTCCTGGAGGGTCTATGAGTCGTGCATCATTGAACCAGCAGACCCAGGTAGCCGGTTTTCCGTGCCAAAGGGGTCCGTTGGCTGCACAATGACAGCGAAAAGGAAGAGCATGCTTTGATGTCCTTTTGCGTTTTTCTTTCTGATGTAACACACCATTACGGCATGGAATTCACAAAATCCGACCGAGTCTAATGCTAACCCCTTACTGTTTCCGGTGGGGTTGGGTGGCTGTGCATTGTCCAGAAAAACTTGGCCGACAGGCGGAATCGGCCAATCGGTGGTCAGCCAAAACTAAAGAAACACTCGTCCGCAGATGACCTCAAGGTCTCAGGCATTCAGCACCTCGCCCCCACCCTACCGCCTCTGCCGTGCGTCCCCGTGGCTACCTTTCTCGTCCCCGCCAGACACAGCAGTCGCTCTCTCACAGTGGAGATGCTCGCGCAGAAGTCCACACAGCCCTTGTGCTGTTGCTCTTCTTTGCTGCCCGTGTGATTCTTTCAGCCCCTGCCGACGAGGTCGCTGTGCTCTGCCAGCTGTACTCCTCGGCGACGCCGGTGTCTGGATGGACGAACCCGTGCGAGTGGGCAACGCCGTGCCAGGACAGCCTCGAGGGAGTCCAATGCTCCAGAGACTCTGTGACTCGCCTGTGAGCCCCACCACACACCAAGGCCATCCCCCAGCTCTTTCCCAGCTGCCCTCTGACAGCCCTCCGCAGAGTTATCGACGGATATTACCTGTCCGGGGGTATCATTCCGGACTCCATAGGGACTCTGGGGAACCTCACAATGCTGTGCGTGATGTCTGGCCAATGGGCTCCTCTGCCCCTAACAACAATTTCTTCAAGGCGCATGACCTACATGAAGCTGAGCGGGACTATCCCTAGCAGCATCGGGGACCTGACGAAGCTCACCACACTGTACGAGACCAGGCCTTGATAGGGAATCCTCTGACAAAACTATACAGGCTACTGTATCTGAATGAGCTTACCGGGACTGTTCCTCTATCAATAGGCAACCTTGTAAACCTCGATTGGCTGTACCGTCACTTCTGCCCAGATGGAACGCCTACTCATGATATTCTTACACAGGGACATCAGCTACAATTCTCTTAATGGCACCATTCCCGTGACAGTGGGGAACCTCGCGAAACTGACCACTCTGTAATCAATCTCCAATTATGGCTCTAGGTTCTAACTCTCCCTCAGGGATATGAGCAAAAACCAACTATCAGGGTCGATTCCTTGCTCGATTGGAGATATTAGTCCTTTGACTGAACTGTATCTGGATGACACACCCACAATTCTGACATTTTTTGCAGTGTGCTGTTTTCAAACCACTTTACTTCTTCGATACCCAGCACAATCACGAACTTGTTCGATCTGGAAAAAATGTGCGACCACAGATGACATTTGTCCAGAATGACAGGCATGCAAGAGATATTGGAACTTCCTCACTTAGTGGGACCATACCAAGTTCCATAGGAAATCTCAACCATCTGACCAGATTGTGATTATATGTTTATTGTGTATGCTGATTCTGTCTAACAGGAAAATAGGTATTTACAGAACAATCAGTTAAGTGGGACCTTACCGGACTCATTTGGCTCCCTGAGTAATCTGAAAAATGTGTAAGTTAACAGTAACTGAGTAGTTCATTCACATAATTATCTCATAGGTTCCTGGACCACAATTCGCTCAGTGGCTCTCTGCCCCCTTCGATTGGAAACCTGTCAGCCCTGGAAAAGCTGTACGAGTGATCAGACTCTTCATCAAGTCACGCAAACTTGCACAGAAACCTGAGTTCGGCCTTTCTAAGTGGCACACTTCCAAACAGCATAGGAAATCTTATCACATTAACGGGCCTGTATGCACCAAGGTTGTCACAAGAGCTAACAACTGTGATAGGTATCTCAACAATAATAATTTCTCTGGAACTCTTCCTCATTCAATTCAAAATCTGACGAGTCTGACATATTTGTTAGTTGTCATCAATTGTACTGAATCTCATTTGCGAAAACCAGATATCTTGGAGACAACCAATTGGAAGGACCAATTCCTGGCACCATTGATAGACTTGTTCAACTGACTGATCTGTAATAACATAATTAGTATTTGGGCGTCTGACAGCGTCCCGGGAACAGAGACATGAGCTCCAATCGCTTCAATGGGACCATTCCAGAAACGCTTGGCAATTTCCAGTACTTGGAATTCATGTACAATTGTTACCAGGACAAATTAATGAAATTAATTGTGGCTTTTCCCTGCAGAAGTCTGAGGAACAACCAGCTCAGCGGTACAATCCCGGCCTCCCTGGCACACATGACGAGGGCGAACAACCTGTGAGCTAAACCGCTGAGCTATTCTGCTTGAATTCTAACTGCAGTCCAGAATCATCGACCACAACCAGCTGACGGGGGTCGTTCCTGATGCTGTGTGCTCAATGCAGCTGGCTCAGTCCTCCATCTGCTCGGGCAGCACAGTGCTCTGCGCCAACACGACCTGCCAGGACTGCTCGAAGTGTTGCTTCCTGGCACAGCCGAGCACATCCTTCGGATGGGGCTCGTGCTCGAGTTATTTGCCGAGCGGAGTCTCCTGCTCCCTCGAGTGCATGTCGGGCTTCTCGCCAGTCTCCGGTTCATGCGTCGCCGGGGACTGGGCGTCGGCCCCCAAGTGCGACCCCGACCCGTGCTCCACAGTGCAGCCCAGCACAGCGACGGGCTGGGGCACGTGCGCGAGCTCCATGGCCAGCGGGTCCGACTGCTCGTTTATTTGCGCCACAGGGCACTCGGCCGTCGAGGGCCACTGCTTCGCGGGGTCGTGGCAGACCGCCCCGGGGTGCGACCCCAACCCCTGCAACGCGACGCTGCCGGCCACCGCCACGGGCTGGGGCTCGTGCTCGGCCAGAACAAACAGCAGCACCAACTGCTCCTTCGCATGCAAGGCGGGATACACACGGGTCTGGGGGCTGTGCACTCTGGGCGTCTGGCAGACGACACCGTCATGCACCCCGGACCCGTGTCCGCTGGCCCGGCCCGTCACGGCGTCGGGGTGGGGCACGTGCTCGCAGAGCGTGGCCAGCGGCGCGACCTGCGCGTTCACGTGCCTCTCGGGCTTCTCTGCCGTCGCGGGAGTGTGCAGCGCGGGCTCGTGGGCCACGGCCCCCGCGTGCTCGGCCAACCCGTGCAAGCTGGCCCTGCCCAGCACCGCAACGGGGTGGGGCACGTGCACCGGTGCGGTGCCCAGCGGGGGCAACTGCACGTTCGACTGCTCGCGGGGCCACACGGCTGTCGGCGGCGAGTGCACAGCGGGCCTGTGGGACGCGACGCCGTCGTGCGCGCCCGACCCCTGCAACCTCACGCTGGCGCAGCGGGCGTCGGGGTGGGGCACGTGCGCGGCGTCGCTGGCCAGCGGCCTCACTTGCTCCTTCGCGTGCGTCGCGGGCCACTCGGCGGTGGCAGGCGTGTGCGCGGCGGGGACGTGGACGTCGGCGCCCTCGTGCACGCCCAACCCGTGCACGCTGTCGCTGCTGAGCACGGCCTCGGGGTGGGGCAACTGCTCCGAGAGCGTCGCCAGCGGGCAGGCCTGCGCGTTCCTGTGCCTCACAGGCTACACGGTGGTCGGGGGCTCGTGCGTCACGGGGACGTGGACGACGACGCCGACGTGCTCGGCCAACCCCTGCGGCCTCACGATGCCGGCCACGGCGTCCGGGTGGGGCACGTGCTCGGCCACGGTCGCCAGCGGCAGGACGTGCGCGTTCGACTGCCTGGGCGGACACTCGGCCCCCTCGGGCATGTGCGTGGCGGGGTCGTGGGCCTCGACGCCGGCGTGCACGCCCAACCCGTGCACGCTGTCGCTGCCGAGCACGGCGTCGGGGTGGGGGACGTGCTCGCAGAGCGTCGCCAGCGGGACCAACTGCTCGTTCCTGTGCCCCGCGGGGTACACGGTGGTCGGAGGCTCGTGCGCGACGGGGACGTGGGCGACGACGCCGACGTGCTCGGCCAACCCCTGCAACCTCACGATGCCGGCCACGGCGGCGGGGTGGGGCACGTGCGAGGGGACCATGGCGAGCGGGGAGACGTGCACGTTGGTGTGCGGCTCGGGCTACACGGCGCTGTCGGGGCTGTGCGTGGCCGGGGCGTGGGAGACGACGCCGACGTGCAGAGCCGCGGCGGCGGGGGCGAGCAAGGCGGTGATCGGGGGCATCGTGGGGGGCGTGGTGGGCGGGTGCGCGCTGGTGGCGGGGGGCGCGGTGGGGGCGCTGATGGTGGCGCGGAGGCGGAGGGCGGTGCACCAGGCCACGCTGCGGCACCGGGTGTGGCACTGCGACAAGGACATGTACGAGGAGCTGCTGGCGCAGGAGCGGCCCGAGGCGCTGCAGGCGGCGCGGCCGGCGGACGTGGCGCGGGTGGTGGAGGCGTACTACCGGTGCCCGTGCAGGGGGCTGGACGTGGCGCGGGTGGAGACGGTGTTCTCGCGGGGGCTGGAGACGGCGTTCGAGTCGCGGATGGGGATGCTGAGCGGGCGGGACGGGAACCCGGCGTTCGCGCCGCAGTGGTCGCAGGACCGGTGCGTGGGCCTGCGCTCGCAGATCGTGTCGCGGCTGGGCGACATGGCGGCGCCGACGGCGGACAGCAACTACCCCGGGGCCAAGCTGCTGCTGACGTGGCACGGGACCAGCCCCGAGGTGCTGGGCAGCGTGGTGACCACGGGCTACGCCAGCCTGGCCACCACCGACGCCGGGTTCTTCGGCAAGGGCGTCTACTCGGCCTACGAGGCCCGCTACGCCTACCAGGTCTACTGCAGGGGCGCCCTCCTCGTCAACTGGGTCTCCTTCTACAGCGCCTACCCCGTCGTCGACGGCGACATGGACCGCCTCCTCGGCAAGTCCGCCTACGCCAACTACGACGCCCACTTTGTCCCCGTCTGCCCCAGCTCCCCCGACGAGGCCGAGTCCAACTTCTACCCCGTCACCCGCCTCGACGAGGCCGTCTACCACGAGATGGTCGTCTTCGAGGCCAGCCAGTGCCTCCCCCGCTACGTCGTCACCCTCCAGCCCAGTGGCCTTCACACTGCCTCCCCGCCTGCCCTTCCTGCCGCTGCCATCGACCGCGAGACCTGCGCCGCCGAGAGAGAGACCCCAGTGGCCCGCAGAGAGAACAGAGAGCCTGCCGCCCAGATTGAGGTCGTGGTGCAGCGGAGGGAGGCGCAGAACAACGAGGATCACGTGCGGAGGGCCATCAGGACGATGAGGAAGCCTGACAGCGCTGCCGGGGCGTCGATGAATGAGGGCCTGCAGGGCGCCACGGACCAGAAGCCTCAGGGCGACTCCTCGCCGCTGCCTGCGCAGAGGAAGGTCTTCCGCACAGCAGCGCGCTGCAGGCCTGCGACCGTCACTCATGCATGGGAAGGGGAAACCACCGGCCAGCAGGCCCCCTGAGCACGAGCGGGTACTCCAAGCGACTGAGGTGTCCTGCGTCCACCCTTCCAGTATGACATCATTGGAAAATACAAAGTCGGTTTACGAGGTGGAGAAGTCAAGTGATGACCGCGCTAAGCAAGTCCTTCATGGGGCTTGGTCTTTGATGAGGACATACAAATTCAATTTTTCTTTTTCTACACTTGACAATCAGACTGTGAAGTGCTTGACAACGTGGACGTCGCAAAGACCCTGCGCAGACAAGCGACACAAGGACCACACTGCGCTCTTCTTCTTGATCCTCATCCTGTTGCTCCGTCACGTCAGTGGTGTCAGATTTCGTAGCTGGTGGCAACGGATCGAATCCCCCGAGAGCCAACAACACCCCCCCGCTTCCCCTGGCCAAAGCCCTGTACTCCCCTACCCTTCCTCGATCATCTCTCCTCGGCGCCTCGGTGTTTGCTGCCTTCCCGCTGGAGTTCAGCATTAGATTCAGATTCAGATTCAGACTCAGATTCAGGTTCGGTTGACGTGGGGGTTCGGCGTTTTGCGTCGCACTGGTGGCCGCCCCTCATCACCGAAGATGGCGCCCGTGTCGTCGCTGGCGCAGCTGCGCGCGATGCTCCTCAAGAACCTCCGCCTGCAGCGCAGGTCTCCCAAAGGTCCGCCCTCCCCCTCGCCCCCCCGGTGCACAGCCCCTCCTGACCCCGTCTCGCCCCCACCCCCTCCGCCGCGCAGAGGTGGTGCCGCTGGTCCTGCTGCCGCCCCTCGTGGCCGCCATGGCCGCCGCCTTCTTTTTCCTCTTCAACACCGTCGCCGGAGACGACACCCCCGCTGGTGGGCTCCCCTGCTCAGCCCTGCTCAGCCCTGCTCAGCCCCCCTGGCGCGCGCAGTGCTCGGCTACCCCGCGGTGGCCGTCGGCACGCTGCTGTTCAGCGACGCGCAGAGCGCCTGCGTCGTGGCCGCCGGCTGCGCGCTGCACGTGGCCCCCGACGGCCCCGCGGGCGCGGACGTCTACGGCGCTGCCGTCTGGCAGGGCGACAGGGCCCGCGTCGCCGCCCGCTTCCACGCCGACGAGGCCCTGCTGCTCGACGCCTACCGCGCCGACCCCGCCTCCTTCCTCGCCGGCGTGGCGTGGCGCGGGGGCGGAGGCGGCGGGCTGGGCGACGCCGTCGTCGCGATGAACGCGTCGCTGCTGCCGACGGCGCGGGGCAGCGCGTGGGACGTGCTGGGCGACAGCAGCAACGGCTCGCGCTACGTGTCGTCGGGGTTCGCGGCCCTGCAGCACGCCGTCGCCCGGGCGTCGCTGGCGCGCCTCGCGGGCGTCGAGCGCGCGCCCGAGCTCACGCTGGCCGCCCAGCAGCTGCCGACGGCCGCCTGCCGCACGCAGCTCTTCGGGACGCTGGCCGGCTGGATGGTCCCCGCGATGCTGCTCGTCGCGTTCCTGCCAGCGGCAGCGGCCGGCGTCAAGCAGCTCGCCGACGAGCGGGCCTCGCGCGCCCGCGAGCTCCTCGCGGCCGCGGGGCTGCGCGCGGGCGTCTGGTGGGCGAGCTGGGCGCTGACGCTCGCGCTGCCGCTGCTCTGGTGCGTCGGCTCGCTGCTCGCCGCGGGCTACGCCTCGGGGCTCCTGAGCTACAGCGACCCGCTGCTCGTGCTGCTCCTGCTGCTGCTCTTCTCCGCCTCGGCCCTCTCGTTCTCGCTGCTCGCCCAGCTCATCGTCCGCTCCAACGCGTACTGCCACGACCCCCACCCCCGTCCCCCCCTCCCCGTCCGCTGTCTGAGCCGCCCGGGGCGCAGTATCAACACGGTGGTCTCGGTGCTGTGGTTCGTCGTCTCGGGGCCCGCCAGCGCGCTGCTGCCCCAGGCGAGGCTGACGGCCGCGCTGCTGTCGGTCGCGGCGTCGCCCGTCGCGTTCTTCACGGGCGCCCGCAGGATCACCGTCGCCGCCTACGAGCGCTACGGCGTCGGCTGGGGCAACGCCGCCGAGCACGCACCCGACGAGCTCAGCGCCGCCGAGGTCCTCTGCCTGCTGCTGCTCGACGCCGTGCTCTACGCCGCGCTGGCGTGGTACCTGGCTGAGGTGCTCCCCGGGGGCCCGCACGGGACGGCGCGCAGGTCGCCGCTGTTCCCGCTGCGCCTCGACTACTGGATGCCCGCCAGGCGCAGGCCCGCCGTGCAGCTGCACAAGTGCGAGCACCCCGCGGGCGACCCCTCCATGTTCGAGGAGCAGCAGCCCACGCCGGCCCAGGAGCGCGGCATGGCGGGCGTCGTGGCGCGCGGGCTGCGCAGGGAGTTCCGGGCGGCGGGCCGCAGCCCCGTCGTGGCCGTCAAGGGCCTCAGCGCGGCCTTCGCTCCCGGGCGCATCACAGCGCTGCTGGGGCCCAACGGCGCGGGCAAGACGACGACGCTGTCGATGCTGGCGGGGCTCCTGCAGCCCTCGTGCGGCAGCGCAGAGGTCGAGGGCCGCAGCGTCGCCGAGCACGCGGAGGAGGTCCGCCGCGACGTGGGCTTCTGCCCCCAGGAGGACCTGCTCTACGCCAAGCTCTCGGCCCGCGAGCACCTCGAGCTCTACGCGGCCATCCGCGGCGTCGACCGCGCCACGCTGGAGCTGCAGCGCGAGGAGATGGTCCGCGAGCTCGGGCTGCCGGGCGACGGGCAGCCCAACAGCCTGGCCGGGTCCTACAGCGGCGGGATGAAGCGCAAGCTGAGCCTCGCCATCGCGCTGCTGGGCAGCCCCCGCGCCGTGCTGCTCGACGAGCCCACGACGGGCGTCGACTCGGCGTCGCGCCGCACGATCTGGGACATGCTGCACCGCTGCAAGGCCTCGTGCACTGTCGTCCTGACGACGCACTCGATCGAGGGCGCGCATCCTTTTCCCTGTTTTTCCAATTCAATTGAATTCAATTCTCCTCCAGAGCACCACAATTTCAGCATTCTGACACGTCCGGGGCTCGGCAGAGGCGGACGCGGTGGGGGATCACGTGGTGGTGATGAACGAGGGGGAGCTGAGGTGCGGCGGGAGCCCTGGGTGGCTGCAGCAGCGGTTCGGGGTGGGCTACCGCCTGAACGTGGCCAAGATGCCCGAGGCCCAGGACAGCGAGCTGCTCGCCTTCGTCCGCGGCGTCGTGCCCACGGCCGTGCTGGCCGCGAGCGACGCGGCGAGCCTCAGCGTGCTGCTGCCCTTTGGCGAGGCGCGTGCCTTCAGCGGCCTCTTCCGCGGCCTCGAGCAGCGCGCGGTGCCGCTGGGCGTGCAGTGCTTCTGGCTGACGCTCAACACCCTCGAGGACGAGTTCTTCCGCATGTCCTACGGCACCCCGAGCGCCGCGGCCCCCTCGGCGCCGCCGCTCGAGGACGAGGACGCCGAGGACGAGCAGCAGCAGGACGGCGATGCCACGGCCGCGGCGGATAGCGCGCCGCTGCTCGAGAAGGGCGGCCGCGAGGGCTTCGCGTACGCGCGGGCGTCGCGGGGGCAGCAGCTGCTCGCGCTGTGCCGCGTGTTCGCCCGGGCCCACGCGCGCCGCCCGCCCAGGTCGCTGGCGATGCTCGTGGCGCCCGCGGTGCTGGCGCTGCTGGTGCTGCTGATGCCGCGCATGGGCACCGCCTCGCTGCCCAGCGCGGCCGACGAGTACCGCCCGATGGACTTTGCGGCGCTGCACGGGCCCGCCGTCGTCCCCTACGTCGTCAGCGACCCCTCGGCGGCCGACGTGGCCGCGCGCGTGACGGCGGCCGTCGCCGGCCCGCGGGTGCAGTGGAGGCGCTACGAGACTCTGCGCGAGCTGCAGAGCGAGACGCTGCGCGGCGGCGGCTACGTGGCGGGCGTGGCGTTCCACCGCGCGGCGTCGGCGGGCGGTGTCAACGTGACGGTTCTCTACAACAGCTCCGCGCGGGACGCGCTGCCCTCGGCGATGCACCTCGTACACACGGGCGTCCTCCGCGCCCTCGCCGGCGACGACACCCGCGCCTACGCGTTCGCCGCCCACGCGCTGCTGCTGGGCGACGACGGCGGCACGCGGGCCGAGGCGGAGAAGGGGTGGGGCGACGCCAACGCGGTGCTCGTGCCGCTGGCGCTGTTCCTGGCGTTCGCGATGCTGGCGGCCGCCTGCACGCTCGACGCCGTGCGCGACAGGGAGGCGGGGCTCAGGTCGCAGCTGGCGGTCTGCGGCACGCGCCCCTCGGCGTACGTGCTCGCCCGCGTGCTCGTCGACTGCGCAGCGCTGTCGGCCGCGATGGCCGCCGCGTGGGTCCCGCTGCTCGCGATGCGCAGCAGCCCCATCGCCCTCGCGGTGTTCCCCGCCTTCGCCGTGCTCTCGCTGCTGTTCGTGTGGTCGTGCTACCTGCTCAGCCTCGCCGTGTCGTACGCACTGAGCCTCGAGGCCTGTGCAGGTTCGGTCCCCCCCTCCCGCTGCGAACGCGAGGCACACAACCCCATCAGCTCCCTCTCCAGCGAGGCGAGCCCATTGTCCGCTGTTGTGGACTGCGCTTTGTTCTTGCCGACGTGCTGTACTGCTCGATAGACTGAAGCGGTGTCGTCCGCGCGCTGCTCGCGTGCAGAGAAAGTGGTGTCGATCACCCTGACGCTCACGCTGGTGCCGCTGGAGATCAGCTTCGCCCTCGGGCTCAGCTCCAGCGGCATCAGCACGGTGGACAACGTGGTCAACCTCTTCACCCCGACGTCGTCGTTCGTCGCCGGCGCCATCGTTCTCTCCCAGCACACGACCGCCGCCCGCGCCCTCTACGGCTCCGGCGTCGCCCGCTGCTTCGCTGCCATCGCCCTCGAGTCGCTGGCGCTGCTCGCCGGCGTCCTGGCCCACGAGGCCCGCAGATCGCGCGTTGCCAGGGGAGCAGCGCCCCAAGCCCGCCCGCGGGCCCTCGAGGACGAAGACGTCCGCGCCGAGCGCGTGCGCATCGACGCGCTGCCGCGGGCGCGGGGCGCCGACGTGCTGGTGGCGCGGCACCTGAGCAAGGACTACGGGACCCTCGAGGCCGTGAGCGACGTGAGCTTCGGGGTGCCGGCCAACGCGTGCGTCGGGCTGCTGGGCCCCAACGGCGCGGGCAAGTCGACGACCGTCGGGATGCTGGCGGGCGAGCTGCCGCCCTCGCAGGGCGCCGTCGAGGTCTGCGGCGTGGAGCTCGGGGGCGGCAGCAGGAGCGAGGCGTTCCGCAGGGCGCTGGTGGGGCGCTGCATGCAGGCCGACGCGCTCTACGACCACCTGACGGCCCGCGAGCACCTCGAGCTCTGGTGCGCGCTCAAGAACGACGCGCCCGCCGCCGACGTCCGGCGCATGGCGGTGCAGTCCCTGGCGGACCTCGCTCTGGGCTCCAACGCCGACGTCCGCGTCGAGAAGCTCAGCATCGGCGCTCGTCGCAAGGCACGCTGGGGCTTCTCGGTCTCCTGGACTCAATCTAATTCAATTCAATCCAAATTCCAATGTTAACTGTCGCGATCGGACGTGAAGCTGAGCGTGGCGCTGGCGCTGGCGCCGGAGACGAGGCTGGCGCTGCTGGACGAGCCGTCGTCGGGGGCGGACCCGGCGGAGCGGAGGGCCCTGTGGGCTGCGATCAAGCGGCACTGCGAGGGCGCGGGCAACGCGGCGCTGCTGACGACGCACTCGATGGAGGAGGCCGAGGCCGTGTGCACGCACCTGGCCATCATCGTGCAGGGCTCGCTGCACTGCCTGGGCCCCGTGCAGCACCTCAAGGGCAAGTACACGAGCGGGTACCGCCTGCGCGTGTGGATCGCGGCGGGGCGCCACAGGTCCGCCGAGGGCCCCGAGTTGGAGACCGCGTGCAACGCGCTGGCGCACCGCTTGTCGTACGGCACCTCGCGCATCGTGGACGTGGCGCAGAACGTGCGGTCGTACTACCTGGGCCGCGTCGCCATGCTCTCCGAGTGCTTCGGGCAGCTCGAGGCCGCCAAGGCTCAGTGTGCGTCTGCACTCGGCTTCCTTGCGCCCCTCGGCCTCTTTCTCTTCTGATCGCCCCCCAATGCCGGCAGACCTCGAGGGGTACACGCTCAGCCTGGTGACGCTGGAGGACGTCTTCATACAGCTGACGCAGCGGCAGCAGTACTGACAGGGCGATGGGGGAACACACAAATCGCCCGCGTGTCCGCAGCCCCGCAGGGACGGGCATCGCTGCGTTGCCTTATTTCGGAGGCAAGCGAGCGGGGAACATTAAATGGACACCCGCAACAACCAGAAGTGTGACTCCTGGGCGTGTTGGGCGTCGTGCGATGAATGAGGGCGCTTCATCGGGGCATGCCTGCTGCGAGGGAGTGCGCATTGCCGCGTTGATTGGCCCGTCGTCGCGCCTCTCGCGCCGGTAGGCGGTCTGTCAACTGCGGTTCCCGTATGCGGCAAGGCCGGTACGCATGAATGGGGGACGCACCTGCCGGGAGAGCCTGCTCTGCCCTCATGCCGCTGTGACAAGCACGATGCAGACGGCTCCTGTTACCCAGCCGTCCCGCTGCTTGCACCTGCCGCGCGGCGAGTCCTTGCTCGCGCAAAAGTGGCTAATGTCCGCTTTTTAGGTCACGTGCAACTACCCGAGGGACCATGCATCTGTTGTATTTGGGTACCAGCATTTATATCCGATTTCCCAGATCGCTGCTTGCGTTCTGCATCGCTGGCGTGCCGCAGAGTGACTGGGTGCAGTCGGCCACGATGCGATCATGTCCGTCGCCATTTCTGTCGATTTTCTCCATTAGTCGTACGCGTGACCTGCTTGTTTCACTGCGTTGTCCCATTTTAGGAAAAACTGACAGACTCCAAAAGTAGACGTGGCGCAACTGTGCGAAATCGCAGCAGAATTGCCTTCTATCGATTATTCCTGTGGACAATACTGGTGATACGCGACGTTGTCGTTTAACCTGCCGGACTGGGCACGAATCGGACCACAATATAGTTTGATAAGCGACATCCCGAATGGCCACCAATGCAGGAGAGCTGCCGTGGCAGGAGGCAGCTATGGCACCGCCGTGCCTGCGGGCATCATCCAGCAGGGTCTTCTTGACAACCCCGTTCCAAGTGCTGCTGCGCCCTCGGCCCATCGGGCTCGCTTTTTAACAGCCCTACTCTGCACTGCAGGTCACCTTCACTGCTGGCACGGCGTGGATGCAGCAGAACCAAGTGACAGAGGCCTCGGTTCGGAACCATGCAGGCTGGGCAAGAGTGGTCTCTGAGAGTGCCTCGTACCGCGCAGGTGGGCAGAGTTTTTTTTCCTGCGCATGTCTCACAGCGGACCTCAGCCCAGAGGGAGGTGCAGCCGTGCAGGAGGTGCTGCTCCAGGAGGGCCTCCAACGTGGCCCTCGGGTTTGCACCGAAGAACTCTGAAAGCGAGACAACGGCGGGAGCAACGGCCGAGAGGGCAGGCGCAGCGCCGTCGCCGACCTGCGTCGTCGTGTTTGATTGCTGTCGGTCGTAAGTACCTAAATTTGGACCAACACTTGCACCAGCTCTGACCGAGAGGCGGCCACAGGTACTGCAATTCGTCGCGCCTGCATCTGGGGGGCCGCGTCGCGATTGAGCTCGAGGTTACAGACAGCCTCGGGAACGTCGTCGCTCGCCCGCACACCCAGCCAATGATGCTCTGCTCCAAGCAGTCGTTTCCTTCTCCCCGAGCGGACCCCACAATTGCGGCGCCTTCGCTGACGAGTCCTCTTCTTGGACCACACCCTGCACGCAGTCCTGCCCATCAGGGGGCAGCAGCACGGGATAATCGAACCCTTGGGCAGGGAGCTCATGATCCCGCTGTGAACCGGGAGGACCCCCTAATGCGCCGGCTGATGGAGCTGGAGGCCACCCTGTACAGCCAGTTATTCAGCGTGCAATGCCTGTGGTGCTTGCATAATGCCCATTGATGCGCAGCAACAGTTAACTGTTAACTGCTATTACCACACCCACAGCTGGGGAAAAAAAGGCGATGCCATTACATCAGAAAAGAAATAATTCAGTCAGCTACAGACCCTCCGATTTATCTGCACTTGCGCCAATCCGGGAAGATTTTTTTGAACGTGCAAATGGCCGTGGCTTTGTGGTGGGTTAACGACGACGGCGGCCGTGAGCTAGGAGAAGTCACCATCATATGCCGACGTAGTAGACGCCGCGCAGAAGAGGACTGAGGCATTCACTCTCCTGTCTGCTTGCCGACCCTCGCGGGAAATAATGCTACACTTGCGCTGCTCGTAACCTTTTACCATAACCGGGACTTGATTTGCACACTCCAGAGGTGCATCCCCATAAACGGTACTCTGTTTCCGAGAGAAGTAATTCCACTGAAATCCTGCGGGTTGTACGCAAACCGCAACACGGAAAGGTGATCACGAGGCCATCCGATGTGTGCACGCCACTGAGCGACTTCATTATTGGGTGGCGGATGTGATGCCGTTTAGGAATGTAACCATAACGTCTTTCTTCGGGAGGTATTTTTGTCGGCACGCGATAGAGTGCACTTTCATTTTTGTAATCCGATTAGCGAGGGCCGCTCAGCAGCAGACATGCGGGGCGCACCATCGCTTGCACAGCTGCTGCTCTGCTGCCTCACAGCCTCGGCGCAGGCGGCGACGCGGTGCGCAAACGTGTCTCACGACCTGAGCCCCGACGACAACGAGAGCGAGCCGGAGCAGGTCGTGATGGTCGTCGGCCAGTCCGCACCTTTCTCGGGCCCCCACGCGCAGACCGGCGTCGACATGCGCGCGGGCATGGAGGCCGCGTTCGCCCTCGCCAACGAGACCTCGCCGGTCAAGTTCGCGCTGGTGTCGCTCGACGACGCCAACGACGACGCGCGCCAGAAGCTCAACGTCGCGCAGCTGCTCTGCACGGGCGCCAACGGCATGGGGCCCGCGTTCGCCATCGCCGGCACTGTCGGGTCGACCGCGAGCGAGGCGGCCTTCAGCGCCATGACGGCCTCGGTGCAAGCGGGCGAGGCGCCAGTGCCCTACGTCGGAGCCCTCTCGGGCAGCCAAGTTCTGCGCACGCAGTCGGCTGTCCTGCAGAACTCGACCACGTCGTCCGGGAGCAGGCGGGCAGGCGTGGTCCTCGCGAGGCCGGGGGTGCGCGACGAGATCAGCGCCATCGTGTCGCTGCTCGCGACCGAGTGGGAGCTGCTCAACAGCACGAGCGTCTTCTACGAGGACACGCAGTTCGCCCGCGACGCGGTGGACTTCCTCAGCGCGACGCTCAAGACCCTCAGCACCTCGCTGCTCTCGAAGTACACGCACGCCACCGTGACTGCCTCGGGCGACCTGAGCACCATGGCCACGGAGGCCGTGCGGGAGCTGTACGCCAACGGGGAGCCGCAGGCGCTGGTGCTGCTCGCTGGGGCGGGCATGTCGGGCGCGCTGCTGAGCGAGATGGCCAGCCAGAACAAGATGAACGTGCTGTTCGCGACGATCTCGCTCGTCACAGCCGGGGAGCTCCATGCCGCTGCGCCGCAGTCGGCGTGGGACACGCTCTGGGGCCAGTCCGTCCTCTACATGACCCAGGCGGTGCCCATGCCCGTCTCCGAGGACAGCAAGTACCGAATCGTCAGGTGCGCGCTGACACTACGCACCTCAAGTACGCATAGCCTCACAGAACAGAGAGCAGCGAGTATCAGAGTGCGATGCAGAGGTTCCGGCCGGGGATGAATCTGAGCCACGCGTCGCTCGAGGGGTTTATCGCGGGGCGCCTCGTCACGACGGCGGCGTCGAGGGCCCTGGAGTTGTACGGGTGGCCGCTGACGCGAGCCACCTTCCTGGACGCCATCTTTCGAGACATCCGCACGTTCAAGCTCTACGGCAGCTACACGCTGGGGCCCTACGGCGACGGCGTGGGCTCCACGGGGGCGACGCAGACGTCCGACGACTGGTGCAACCAGGGCGCACACCAGGTGTTCGTGACGTCGATGAACATGACCGACGGGTCACTTATGGACGAGAAGGGGTGGTCGTTCAAGTTCAGCGGCTGCTCGGTGGCGAGTTGGAGCACCGCGTCGCGGAGGGCCATCGTGGGGTACGACAACATGTATAACAGCGTGGACGGCGACAGCTTTCAGACGGGAATGCTGGCAGCCATCAGCGAGCACAACGGCGACAACATCAAGCTGATGGCTCTGACGTCCACTATGGGCAAGAACGCCTCCACGGGCATCGCGGAGCTCATAGACAGAGAGGTGCGCACAACAGCATTATGTAATTGCCCCTGACAATGCGGGCGTGGCCCAGGCCGTGGCGGTCACTGGCCTAGAGGAGAGTGAGATGGACCTCGCACTTCAACTGATCAAAGATGGCCAGTTTCTCCCGTTCATTGCCCAGAGCTCGGGTCTTCAGTCCCTGAGACGCCCCTTCAAGAGGTGCGCACCGCAGACGCAGTGCCCGCAGTTCTCACGGGTAGGCGCGCAGAGGGGTCGTCAACCTGTTCGCTTCGTACTACCACGAGGCCAGGACCGCTGCGTCGTTCCTCATCCAGAAGGAGAACGCGCATCTGATAACAGTCCTGTGGAACACCGAAACGCACTCTGAGGCCGGGGGCGACGTCACTAAAGGCCTCCGAATTTGCGACGCAAAACAAGTGCGCGCAGCCACTGCCCGACTTGTCGCTGACGCACGTCGCAGCTTCTGGGCAATCTGACTGCCCTGAATGTGAAAATCGTTGAAGCGCCTTACAGCGAGCTCGACAAGGCCGTGTCAGTCGCCACGAGCGCTGCAAAGGACGGCAGCGCGTTCATCATCGTCGCATCTCCGGACGACGCCTGGAAGCTCGTTCAGGCTATCGGGACATCGAACCCGATCCTCCTGTCTTCTGCGATCAACGCCAACGACATGCTGTACACAATGCAGACCGGAGGCAGCAACAGCACCTGGACACGGCTATACCGGATGTCGCTGACCATTCCGCTCTCGATGCTGTCGTCGAGCAACACGCTGCGCCAGGACTTCGAGAGCTGGGTGTCGTACGACAACCAACAGCAGATGCAGTTCGAGGGGTTTTTCGTCGGCAAGTTCCTCTCCGCGGTGCTCGAGAGCATGGGCGAGAGCTCGCCGCAGGAGGTTACGTCAGACAGCCTGTTGGACGCGATCTACGCCACCAAGTACTTCAAGATCGACAACAAGGTCACAGTGGGGCCTTTCCTGGACGAAAACAGCGGCGAGAGGCTCTGCAACCAGGGAATGGACACTGTCTATGTCACGAAGCTGTCTCAAGACGTCTTTACCTATGTTTCGTTCGCTGTCAATGATGCTGGACGATGTGGAAAGGAGTTCGACCCTCCTGATACGACCGAGGACGACAACACTGAGCGCACAGTGATCCTGTCAACCACGATCCCGGGTTTCGCCGTCGTGTGCTCCCTCCTCATCGCGACCATCGTGGTCCTCCAACGCAGAGGGAGGTCGACGCTGAAGAAGATCAAGAGGAGCGAACTGGAGATCGGGGAGCGCATCGGCAAGGGCCAGTTCGGGACAGTGCACAACGGAGACTGGCACGGGACACCTGTGGCCATCAGAGTCATCGACAAGACGGCCATCACGCGCGAGGACCTCGGCGCCATCAAGAGCGAGATGGCGCTGACGCACAGCCTGCACCACCCCAACCTGATGATGATGTTGGGGTACAGCGAGTCCAAGACTGACCTCCTCATCGTTAGTGGTTCGACCTCTCCCATCCATCCCATGTTTCTTATGTTATTGCAGAGTACATGGCTTCGGGGTCGCTGCACGAGTACCTCAAAAAGAACAAGCAGAACATGAACTACTACAACCAAGTCGCAATCGCCTTCGTCAGTCCAACGAGAAACAAATCTGTGTCTAATTGTATTGCAGGATACAATCAAGGGGCTGGCTTTCCTTCACTCGTCAAAACCACCTGTGGTCCATGGCAACCTGTCGAGTGATTCTCTCATGGTGAATGAAATGAAAAGCACCTTTCCGTACTCACATATTATCAGATTGACGGCAGCATGGTGACCAAGATCTGTGACTTTTGGTGCTCAAAGGGCAAGAATTCTAGCAGTTCCAGCAAAAGGCACGCCAACTGGCTTGCCCCGGAGCTCATCGAGGGAAAGCCTGCAACAACTGCAACTGATGTGTTTGGTATGATACCTTTGCCTGCATAGTACTGACCATGAACATCATAGCCTTTGGAATTATTCTGTGGGAGCTGCTCTTGCCCGCGGAGATCTATGCTGCAATGACAGACTCGAGCAAGTCCTCATCCGTCTCGGCACAGCACTCTGCCTCTGCGCAGGCCCCAGGAGAAGGAGCAGAACAAGCCACACCGATTCCTCAGAAACAGACAGATCAGCCAGATATCCCACCAACAACACCAAAGGAAGTTGTGACTCTGCTTCGCCGCTGCTGGCAGAAACAACCCGAGAGGAGGCCATCTGTGTTCCAGATACTCAGAAACTGGCCTCAGACATTTGCTGTGCGCTAATCATACCCTTTCACGTCATTTCTGATAAATGTTTTCAGGCTGTTGGGGTATTCGAGATGCCGTCAGATCTCAGTGCCAGCTCGCCTCAAACTCCACATAACCTGATGTCAGATGTCTCCATGTCAACGGATATAAGAGACGTGTCTGATGACGAGATGATGGCGTCTTTCATGCCTCAAGACCTCGGGTTTGGATCAATGACCCCAACACTTAGCAAAGTTGGACCAGGCCAGGTGGCTGTCACAGTCTCCCCAGATGCCCACGACGGTGCTGAAGAACCTCCACAGAACTGAACAACATAAATTACTTGCTGAATTGCTCTACTGATACACTATTTGTGACAATTGAAATACAACTTTCACCTATAAACAAAAACCCGTGTGTTCATCGGCAGAACCTGCTTTGGCATCACCGTTTTGGCGTTATTACTGAGGCCAAGTGAAAGATAAAAAGTACCTTTTTGGCAAAAATTGGACCAGGGAGTGGTTGAGGATCTAGGCACTTCCTTCACGCTCATGTGACACAGAAGGCTAATCACATTTATTTGGGTTCTCGCCTCGCGAAGGAATACCAACATTCACTTTCTCCAGAACAGGGTTATTCAATTCGCTCTGGAATAAGATCTTCCCTATTCTGGAGGCGAGTGGCACATTTGAGCACAAATTTCTGGTGCAACAGTGCGAGAACGTTTGCCAATCCACCTTCTCGTCTCTAAAAGCAAAATCACGGAGTCATGTACAATGACTCTCTCTGGCAGGTATCACTCATTTTGCTTCTTTATCATTGTGCACAGCGTTTCCCAATAGGGCCCCAAGGCATGCCCATCCCCAGCGACATGGCTCTGCAGGAGAGCTCCATGGCACCGCCGTGCCTATGGGCCTCCTCGAGCAGGGTGTTCCTGTCTACCCCATTCCAGGCATCGCCTTCCTTTTTGCGCGCGCCACAGGTGCTGCCCCCGCTTACCTCTACTGCCCATCGCGCAGATCACCTTCGTCGCTGGCACTGAGTGGATGGAGCGCAGCCACGTCACGGAGGCTGCCATAAGAAACCTCGCAGGTCGGGCGCGCCTTTATCTCGAGTGCACATCGCCCAGCTCGGCTGGTGAGTTGGCCCTCCACGCGAGTTGGCTCAACGTTGAGCTCACCTGCGCGGCTCCGGCAGCGAGGGAGGAGGTGCCCCCGTGTGCGAGGTGCTGCCGCAGCAGAGACCCCATAATCGTGATTGGGTTCGCACCCAAGCCCAAGGACGCAGATGCAGCCCACGCCGTCACAGAAGGGAGAGGAGGCCTCTACCAGGTAGAGGCACAGACGCATCCGGCCCGTTGCACCGTCGAGTTCGACTACTGCCGTTCGTGAGTAAACAAGCTGCTTCTCCCCCCAAATATGTGAACACAAACACAATGGCCCTGCCATAGACGATGTAACTCGTCGCGGTTGCACCTCGGAGGGCGGGTCGTGGTGGTGCTCGAGGTTCTCGACGTCCACGGAAACGTCGTGGCGCGCCCGGAGACGCAGCCGCTGATGCTCTGCTCCAAGCCCTCGCAGCACTCGCCATCGCCCCCAGTAGGCAGGATCAGGGCACCTCCGATCGGCCCTCTCCCAGGCCTGGCCTCGCCATCCGAGTTCGGCTCTCAGTTGGAGGCTCCAGAGGGGAGGAGGACGCAGTGCTCGGTGGGATTCCCAGGCGGGATAAGCACAGCGGACAGCGTGACGGCCGACCCGTTCATGCAGCAGCTCCTGGAGCTCGAGGCCACGCTGTACAACCAGCTGTTCAAGGTCCTGTGCGTCAAGAACATGCTCCATTCGCTCTAGAGGAAAACAATCCCGTGAGTGTCTCACAAGTCACCAGTACTGCCGTAATAAGAACATCATAACATCAGACAACGTGAGCTCCTACAGCCAGCCGCACAGAGTGGTGCGGGTAACAGGCACCGGATTCTCTTCCTTGATGCCGCTTTATCTACATTAAGCTCAGTAACACTCAGCATGCCTTCATTTAGCTTACACAAGACGCAACTTGCGATGTTCTGACAACTCGGAGCTAATGCTATTTGGAAGGGATGGTGCAATGCCGTCCTCAGGAGTTTGCTTTCGAGTCACGCAATGCCTCGTCCACAGTGACCCTCCGGTCATTCGGCGCCGACCAGGGTGCATTTACTGCCTTTACCAGGATCGGATGCCCAGCGGTGTCAGTGACAAGCACGGGCACTGCACCGAGCCGTAGAGTTGGCCATTTTTAAAATACCGCTTTCGGACATAATTTTACCACAGAACCGCAGCAGATTGCCCGCAGACGTCCTGGGAACATCCGCATAATCCACACGAATTGAGACCGACCCTGTCTTCGCGTCGACAAAGCGAGGTGGGCAATACTTGGCGTCTGAACTGCAGCAGACTGCGGCGGATCTGCTTGTATTGTCTCTGAGAAACTCTGACACTCAAAGGCAGAAATCGGTGGCAAATTGGACCCCGATACTTTTCCCAAGATGGAAGTTCTCTTTATTTCGGCCGATCGGGTTGGACATTCATAGCAGCCTGCAGGAGGACAGACTTTCATTTTCATCGGAGCCAGAGACCTATGAAGTGCTCACTGCCAGCTCTCACAGCTTTGATGCTGTGCTGTGCCTTCGCCACATCGTCCCCGTGCACGGGCACCTCGCACAGCCTGAGCCCCGGGAACGAGAGCGACGGCGCAGAGGAGGTCGTCATGATCGTCGGACAGTCGGCACCGTTCTCGGGCTCGCACGCGCAGACAGGCATCGACGCTCGCTCGGGGCTCCTGGCCGCGTTCGCCCTCGCCAATGTGAGCTCGACCATCAAGTTCGCACTGGTGTCTCTCGACGACCAGTACGAGGGCCGGCAGCAGCAGCGCAACGTCGAGCAGCTGCTCTGCACCGGCGCCGGCGGCATGGGGCCCGCGTTCGCCATCGCCGGCACCGTCGGGTCGTCGGCCAGTGAGGACTCCCTCAGCGCCATGGTGGCCTGCGTGGCCTCGGGAGAGGCACCGGTGCCCTACATCGGTCCACTGTCGGGCAGCCTGGCCCTGCGCATGGCGTCGACACAGCAGAACGAGAGCAACAGGAGCGGCGTGGTCCTCGCGCGAGCAGGCGCGATGGACGAGGTCACCGCCATCGCAGCCAAGTTGGCGAGCGACTGGAACATCCTCAACGGCACGGGCGTGTTCTACCAGGACACGCCGTTCGCGCGCCAGGCTGTGGACTGCCTCAACGGGTCCCTGATGTCCCTGGGCGCCAGGCTGCGCTCGTCCTACGGCCACGCTGTCGTGACATCGCCGGACGACCTGAAGGCGGTGGCCGCCGAGGCGATGCAGAAGCTGTACGCCAAAGGGGAGCTGCAGGCCGTGGTGCTGCTGGTAGAGGCGGGCATGTCGGGTGCTCTGCTGCAGGAGATGGCGAGGCAGCAGAAGGAGAACGTCGTCTTCGCCACCATCTCCCTGTTCACGCCCGACGAGCTCTACGCGGCTGCTCCCCAGTCCACATGGGACACTCTCTCGGACCTGTCGCCGATGCTCTACATGAGCCAGGTGGTCCCCATGCCTGACGACACGAACTCCCGGTACCGCGTTGTCCGGTAAGTTGAGCTCTGCCTCTCCCACACAGCAACTTCGCCTCACACAGCAGAGCAGCGAGTATCAGAAGGCGATGGCCAAGTACCAGCCTGGGATGAACCTCAGCCACACATCGCTCGAGGGGTTCATCGCTGGGCGGCTGCTCACGATGGCGGTGTCGCGGTCCCTCGAGCAGTACGAGTGGCCGCTGACGCGGGCCACCCTCATTGACACCATCTTCCGCGACATCCGCACGTTCAAGCTCTTTGGGAGCTACGAACTGGGGCCCTACGGCGACGGCGTGGGCTCTACGGATGCCCCGCAGACGGAGGAGGACTGGTGCAACCAGGGAGCTCACCAGGTGTTCTTGACGTCGATGGACATGTCCAGCGGGAAGCCGGTCAACGAGGACTCATGGTCGTTCAAGTTCAGCGGCTGCACGGCGCCCGTCACGACGAGCCGCAACCCTCAGCTCAGGGCCATCGTGGGGTTCGAGAACATTATGAGCATCACGGAGGACGACGCCTTTGTGCTGGGCCTCTCGGCAGCCATCAACGCGCACAACAGCGATAACTTCAAGATGATGGCCATGACGCCCATCACGGAGGTCAATGCATCCGAGGGCGCCAGGCAACTGAGGAAAAGACGAGTGCGTGCACATCAATCTCCATTCACTGACAACAACTCTGGGCAGGCCATCGTAGTAACAGGGCTCGAGGAGAGCGAAATGGAGTTAGCAGCTGATCTCAGCAAGAGAAGGCAGTTACTTCCGTTCATTGGGCCACGCTCAGGTCGCGTGCTACTGAGACAGCCCTTCCTCAGAGGGGTTGTAAACCTGTTCGCGTCGTACTACCAAGAGGCTCGGACTGCTGTGATGTTTCTCAGCGAGAAGATCGGGGCCCGCAGGGTAGTAGTCATGTGGAATACTGTGACCCACAATGAGGTCGCCCAGGACTTCACCGAGGGCCTGAGACTCTGCGACAAATTCCATGTGAGATTCTCATCCACTTTCATAATCACACACTCCCCATAACGCACTACGCGTGCAGCTTCTGAAGGATCATGCTATTGAGGTTGCATTCATGCCATTCGACGACGCAAAGACTGTCACACAATACGCAGCTGCTCAAGTGGGGAACAGCAGCTTCATTATCCTGTCATACGCAGACTCGGCGTACGAACTGATGCAGGCCATCGGAGATGAATCACCGATCCTGCTGTCCTCCGTGGTCAGCCCTGACGAGATGATCTCTCGGTTGGTCAAAGACCAGAATCACAGCTGGACGAACGTGTACAGGACGTCGCTGACGCCGCCCCTCTCAATGCTGTCGTCGAAGAACGAACTGCGCCAGGACTTCGAGAAATGGGTGTCGTTCGAAAACCAGCAGCAGATGCAGTTTGAGGGGTTCTTCGTCGGCAAGTTCCTCTCAGCTGTGTTCGAGAGCATGAACGACGAGCAGAATGTCTCCAGGGTTAACGCAGATCGGGTTCTGCGAGCAATCTACCAGGCCAAGTACTTCAAGATCGACGACGTCCTCACAGTGGGACCGTTTCACGACGAGACGAGCGGGGAGAGACTCTGCAACCAGGGCATGGACACAGTCTATGTTACCCAATGGTCGTCCACCTTCTTTGACTATCGCCCGTACACTCTAAGTGGGTCGATGAGATGCGGATTCGAGTTCTTCCCGATCCCAACCATGGACGACGGAACAGACAGCTCTGTGATCCTGTCCACTGCAATTCCTTGCTTCGCCGTTGTGTGCTCCCTCCTCATCTCGGCCGTCGTGATCGTTCAGCGCAGAGGGAGATCTACACTGAAGAAAATCAAGAGGAGCGAGCTGGAGATCGGGGAGCGCATCGGTAAGGGCCAGTTCGGCACAGTGCACAACGGCGACTGGCACGGGACACCTGTGGCCATCAGAGTCGTCGAAAAGACGGCCATCACGCGAGAGGACCTCGAGTCCGTCAGGAGCGAGATGGAGCTAACGCACAGCCTGCAGCATCCCAACCTGCTGATGCTGCTGGGGTACAGCGAGTCCAAGGCAGATCTCCTCGTCGTCAGTGGTATGCACCAGCCACCAGTAATCCACAACAGCAGTTCTCTTACCGCCATTTGCAGAGTACATGGCGTCTGGATCACTTCACGAGTACCTTAAGAAGAACAAGCAGAACATGAACTACTACAACGAAATTGCCATCGCCTTCGTGAGTTCTTCCTCTTTATACCTGAGGCTAACAAAATAGCCGTAGGATACCATTAAGGGATTAGCATACCTGCACTCTGCAAAACCGCCAGTAGTACACGGCAACCTATCGAGCCAATCTCTGATGGTTTGCCTTTTTCTCTTAACCAACCCCAACTAACAAAATGGCAATTCAGATTGATGGGAGTATGGTAACAAAAATCTGCGACTTTTGGAACTTCAAAGGAAAAAACTCGAGCAACTCAAGCAGACGTCAGACTAGTTGGCTTGCCCCTGAGCTCATCGAGGGCAAACCAGCAACTACAGCCACTGATGTATATGGTATCAGTCATCTGTGAATTCGAATTACTCATACTAGCTTCAGCATTTGGAATTGTTCTGTGGGAACTGCTCTTGCCCGCAGAGCTTTATGCCTCAATGACAGACTCTAGCAAGTCCTCGTCCTTATCAGCCCAACACTCCACATCTCTGCGGGTCAAGGAAGATGGTCAAGAACAGCAGTCACCAGTGGTTCAACGACACACCGATGAGCCCGAGATCCCACCAACAACACCAAAAGAGGTTGTGACTCTGCTTCATCGCTGCTGGCAAAAACAACCCGAGAGAAGGCCATCTGTGTTCCAGATACTCAGAAACTGGCCTCAGACATTCGCTGTGAGCAGAATTACCTACTCGTCTTTTTCTGATCAGATTTCTCAGTCTGTTGGAGCGTTCGAGATGCCGTCAGATCTCAGCGCCAGCTCGCCCCAGACACCACACAACCTGCTCTCAGAGGTGTCTCTCTCCGTTGATATCCGTGACGCTACTGATGATGAGATGATGGCGTCTTTCATGCCACAAGACCTTGGATATGGCCCAATGGCCCCAACACAAAGCAAGTCAGTGAGCCCAGGACAAGCAAATTCCTGATACTGCAACCTCAATGAATGTATGCTCTCGATAGCAGACATTGCAAGACGATCAAATGTTGTTCTGAGATTCATCTTTATCTTGTGCCTCAATTGTGGGGGAGTGAGAACGGAAGAGGTCATTTTTTTTCTCTCCCAGGCTCCCTCACGGACGCACTTAAGAGTGGTAAAGCCAGAGGGTGGTTATTTGTACTTGTGAATATTGGGGTAGCAAGGATAAACTGTCATTGTCTTCTGGGGCATGACCCTTCATGCATCAAACGCCTTGCTGGCCTTGCTGGTTGTCTTGCGAGGACACCAGACCTGGGTATCCTCCCTGAGGGCGGCGGCCATCATCTCGTCGTCCGGGTTCTCTCTGGCATCTAGAAGGTTCCTACCCTAACAAAGCGTAAGTCAGGGAATCACAACAAGGATGAGTACAGCGAATGTCTGGGGCCAGTTTCGCAGGATCTGGAATACAGATGGCCTTCTTGTGGTTCATTGAGTACTTGAGAACGGAGAATGAGGTCCGGATAATAACCGCCAGTGTCGAATATTCATCAGTGCGCGTTGGACATCGCTCTCCCTGAGAGCGGCGGCCACTGCACGGCTCTGAAACTGTGCGATTGGCAGGGAAAAGCACCCCGCCGTGGCTGCCCATTGCGGGACTCGGACAGCCGAAAGAACAGTGTGTCTTCTCTTTGGGAAAATTGCTTCAAAAAAGGGCTTTTTTGGCTCTGACTGGGTGGCACATCGGCCCAGTCTCCCGTTGGCTGCTCCGTGTTAGGGCAATTTCCCTGTCGTGCGTGCCGTCGTGGCCGCCGCCCTGTTGTGAGCTCCGGGACAGACGAAACTTGAGTCAGATAACAGTCGTTGTTTCTAGATTACTCTTCTAGTCGCCCCTTCAGTCAAGTAATTCGAAAGAGAGATGTGTTATTTGCGACCTACGCGATGGGATTAATGACGAGTGATAACTAGTCCATGGGGGGATGTGGGGTTCAGGGGCAGATGCTTGGGGAGGCGTCAGGGAACTGCGTGGCAGATAGCCCGCCCGCTGCCTTGCTCAGCGTCGGGGTGGCCATCCCAAGCACCAGCTGTTGCGGCAGGACTGCAGCCATCATCTCGTCCTCCAGCACATCTCTGGCATCCATCGTGGACACCTCCGATGTCACATTTCGGGGCGTCGCCGGAGAACTGACACTCAGGTCCGTCGGCATCTCGAAGTTGCCAATGTCCTGCGATGAGAGTGAGTCGGTGAGTTTTGAGAGGAGGCATCCGGAGCGGATGGCGCACTGCAAACGTCTGGGGCCAGTTGCGCAGGATCTGGAACACAGAGGGCCTCCGCTCAGGCTCCTTCTGCCAGCATCGGGTCAGCAGAGTTGCGACCTCCTTTGGTGTCGATGGAGGGATCTCTGGCAGTGCCCCTGCGGGCTGTGCTGTGGACAGCTGCATCTCGACATCATCCTTGGGCTGAGCAGACTTTGAATGCGATGTAGACACTGACGAGGATCGGCTAGTATCTGTCATTGCCGAGTACAGGTCACAAGGAAGGAACAACTCCCAAAGAACCACTCCAAAGGCTGTTCAACCAATGCTGTCAGGAAACCCGCTATTTGTGTTGCGTACCGAAGACGTCTGTTGCTGTTGTCGCGGGCTTGCCCTCGATGAGCTCGGGAGCAAGCCAGTTCGAATGCCTGTTGGAGGAACTCGAAGTGCTCTTGCC
Source organism: Mastigamoeba balamuthi (assembly GCA_902651635.1). NCBI lineage: Eukaryota > Evosea > Mastigamoebida > Mastigamoebidae > Mastigamoeba > Mastigamoeba balamuthi. The sequence continues at coordinate 295,314 of CACRSC010000020.1, forward strand.
CTTGGAGCACCAGAAGTCGCAGATCTTGGTCACCATACTCCCATCAATCTATTTTGAGTGTGAGCGTGGGACGACTCGGGTTGTCGCACCATCAGTGACTGACTCGAAAGGTTTCCGTGGACCACAGGAGGCTTGGCTGAATGCAGGAAGGCCAGCCCCTTGATCGTGTCCTGGTGTGAAGTTAGCATGCAACCATAATTGCTTCAAATGGCTCACGAAAGCAATTGCGACTTGGTTGTAGTAGTTCATGTTCTGCTTGTTCTTCTTCAGGTAATCTCGCAGCGATCCAGATGCCATGTATTCTGTCAATACATTAGAGGAAATGACGAAAGATGTTGCTCTTACCGCTGACGATGAGGAGGTCAGTCTTGGACTCGCTGTACCCCAGCAGCATCAGCAGGTTGGGGTGGTGCAGGCTTGCCGTAAGAGCCATCTCCCCCTTGATGGAGTCGAGGTCCTCTCGCGTGATGGTTGTCTTGTCGACGACTCTGATGGCCACAGGGGTCCCGTGCCAATCGGCGAGGTGACCCACGACATGGCCACGTACCTGACGCCTGTCTTGTTCCTGCTGGACATGGCCATCATCAGCGCCGCCGACATGTTCCCAGTGGCCAGCACCACGACGGCCCGCGGGCCACCTCGAGAGCACAGCGCCCGCACGGCCTCCTCCGCCATCGTGCTCAGGTCGCTCGGCGAGGTCACGACGTCGTGGCCGTACGACGACAGCAGCGAAACGCGGCCGATGGACTTGAGCGAAGCGTTGAGGTACCCGACGGCCTCGCGGGCAAACGGCGTGTTCTCGTAGAAGACGCTCGTGTGGGTCAGTTGTGCCCAGTTGCTCGACAGGAACGACACGATGGCAAACATCTCGTCGCCCCCGCCCGCTCGCGCGAGCACCACGCCTGCCCTGCGACCCCCCGTCTTCTGAGCGACGGCCGACTGCGTGCGGAGCTTCTCGCTGCTCGTTGCGGCCCCGATGTACGGCACAGGTACGCCGTCGGTCCCCACAGAGGCCTGGAGCACCCGGAGGACGTCCTCGCTGGCCGACGACCCGATTGTCCCTGCGATGGCGAACGCGGGCCCCGTGCCGTTGGCGCCCGTGCAGAGCAGCTGCTCGACGTTGCTCTGCTGCCGCGCGCTGTCGTACGCGTCGTCGAGCGACGCCAGCACGAAGTGCAGGGGAGAGACCTCGTTCGCCTCAGCGAAGGCCACGAGCATGCCCAGGCGCATGTCGATGCCCCGCTGGGAGTGCGGGCCCGTGAAGGCCGCCGACTGACCGACGACCATGAGGGCCTTGCCCGTCGCGTTGCTGGGGAACAGCTGTTGCGTGGCGCTGGTGCACGAGGTCGCCGACCGGGCGATCGTGGCCCAGAGGCAGAGCAGCGGCAGCAGCAACAGAGAGCGCAGCATCTGGGGGTTTGTTGGTGTGGGTGGAATAAGAAAGTGCACTGCACGCTGCACGAGTTGCACGAGACACTCTGCGGAGGGGCAGGGAAATCACACCGTCTCGCACTTCCCCTCGGGGACTTCGGACCCCGTTGATCTCTCCGGAGCATCCCTATCTCGGCACCTGCCCCGCGCCTGCCGTGCTCCGCGCTGCTGCAGACCGCGCGTAGCGTGCGTGCGGGTCGCGGCAGCGGCGCGACGGGAACAGGAACCGAGGGAATGTCGTTCTTTTCCACTGCCGCTGCCACGATGCCCTCTTCGGGGCAGAGGTCCGTTTTGCCAGAGCCGTTTGCGAGGCGGAAAAAGGAAAGGCGCATCAAAAGGGCTCTTTTGGGCTCTCTTCCAGCAGTGCCGCCCGCTGCGACGCGTGCCCTCCTGCGCGCCGCATGCGCTGTGCGCACGAAGCGCGAGGCTCCTCGGGCGCTGGCCAACAGCCGCGGAGGTGCTGCAGGCATCGCATCCGCTACGTCGCGGCCATTGCCCCATTGGGCTCGCGGCTTTGAGCAGTGTTGCACCGCGCAGAGACCCCTCAGCTGCGTCACCACCCGGTACCAGAACTGCATCAGCAAGCGTCGAGTGCGCAGTTCCGGGGCGCAATAGAGGCGAGTAGAAACTGAAACACTTGATGGGCCCGTTCCTGTGCGCGGTTCGCCTCAGGGGCACGAGGAGGGGACGGCGGCGGAACACGTCGGGGGCGGAGAAGTCCCGGGGCTCCCGGGGACCAGCGGGAAGTCGACAGCCTGCGCGGGGGCCGCCCCCAGCGCGCAGTTGCAGTTGCAGGCCGCGCGCTCCAGCGGGAGGACAGCCGCCAGCATCTCGTCGTCGGCCGCGTCCCGGCCGTCGGTGGACACGGAGACCTCCGAGATGAAGTGCCCCTGCTGCGAGCTGAGGCTCAGGTCCGACGGCATCTCGAACACGCCGACGGCCTGGCGTGCCTCTCGGTCAGCTGGGGGGCACAGGGCACCAGAGGCACAGAGGGGCGGACGCACAGCGAAGGTCTGGGGCCAGTTGCGCAGGATCTGGAACACAGAGGGCCTCCGCTCGGGCTCCCGCTGCCAGCAGTTGTTGAGCAGCATCGCCACCTCCTTGGGCGTCGACGGGTGGATCTCTGGAAGGGAGGCGGGTGCCTGGAGCTCCACACCGCATCGGGCCTGCGCCGGAGCCGAGCTCGAGGTCGAAACGGAGGACGTGCTCGTGTCCGACATTGCGGCGAACTGCTCTGGCGGGAGCAGCAGCTCCCACAGGACCACTCCGAAAGCTGGAAAAGTGACTGAGACAGCACGCGTGCAGCATGAGCAACTCGTACCAAACACGTCGGTTGCTGTGGTCGCTGGTCGTTCCTCCACGAGTTCGGGGGCCAGCCAGCCAGCGTGCCTTCTCGACGAGTTCGAGCTCTTGCCCTTGGAGCACCAGAAGTCGCAGATCTTGGTCACCATGCTCCCGTCGAGCTGTTTGCCTCGTCAGACACAGCAGTTGTACTTGTGTGTTCGAACCATGAGGGAATGACTTGAAAGGTTTCCGTGGACCACGGGCGGCTTAGCCGCGTGAAGGTATGCCAGCCCCTTGATGGTGTCCTGGGAAGTGCTCAGGTCATCTTCGTTCATGATATACTCACGAAGGCGATGGCGACCTCGTTGTAGTAGTTCATGTTCTGCTTGTTATTCTTCAGGTACTCGTGCAGCGACCCCGAAGCCATGTACTCTAGCACCAAAATTAACAATCAACGTGTGTTTGGTCAGAGAGCAGTTCGAACCACTAACGATGAGGAGGTCAGTCTTGGACTCGCTGTACCCCAGCAGCATCAGCAGGTTGGGGTGGTGCAGACTGTGTGTCAGAGCCATCTCGCTCTTGACGGCATCGAGGTCCTCTCGCGTGACGGCCGTCTTGTCGATGACTCTGATGGCCACAGGTGTCCCGTGCCAGTCCCCGTTGTGCACTGTCCCCAACTGTCCCTTGCCGATGCGCTCCCCGATCTCCAGTTCGCTCCTCCTGATCCTCTGCAGTGTCGCCCTCCCTCGGCGTCTGACCGCGATGGCGACAACGAGGAGAAGACACACGACGGCGAAGCCCGGGATCGTGGTGCACAGGATCACTGTGAGGTCTGAGTTCCCTTTTGCTATGTCTGAAGGGTCGAACTCCCTCCCGCATCTCTGAGTCTCTGAGATGGAGAACGGCTCGTAGTCGAAGACAGCTCTCGACCACTTGGTGACGTAGACAGTGTCCAGGCCCTGGTTGCAGAACTTCTCGCCGCTGTCGCGGTCGAGGAAGGGACCCACTGTGACCTTGTTGTCGATCTTGAAGTACTTCTTGGTGTAGACCGCCTTAAGCAGCGCCTGCGTGGTGATGTCCTCCCCGGGCCCCACGTCCTCGACGCTCTCGAGCACCGCCGAGAGGAACCTGCCGGCCAGGAACCCCTCGAACTCCTCTTGCAGCTGGTGGCCGTAGGACACCCAGCTCTCAAAGTCGCGGCGCAGCGCGTTGCCCGACGAGAGCATGCTCAGCAGAGGCGCCAGCGACGTCCGGTAGACGTGTCGCCACCTGCGGCTGGAGTTATGGTCGAAAAGCAGGTTGAAGAACATGTCGTCCTCGCTGACCACCGAGGCCAGCACTACAGGCACGCGCGGGCCGACACTCTGCAGGATGAGCCACGCGTCGTCCGCACTGGCCACGACTATGAACGCGGCGCCCTCGACTGCCATGTCGCTGGCGTACTGCAGAACCTCCGTCGCGTTCGAGAACTCCTTGGTGTCCACTCTGACGTGCCTGAGAGTCTTGTTGACCCCCAGGAGCTGCGCAGGCCGTCTCAGAGGGACGCGAGAGCTGTGCCGGTGAGTGAGGCCTCACGGTGTCGGACTTGTAGCAGATGTTCAGCCCCTCGGCGATGTCCTTCCCGGCGTCGTGGTGCGTGGCGCTGTTCCAGAGGGCGATGACAGTGCTGGCGTTCTCGCGGTTGAAGAGGAACGAGGCGGCTGTCCTGGCCTCCTGGTAGTACGAGGCGAATAGGTTGATGACCTCCCTGTCATCCGTGCATGAGATCCGCGGCCAGGCAGTTGTTCTGAGTGTGCGCACCGGTACCGGTGCTCTCTCAGGCGCTTGAGGCCCGAGCGCGGAGCGATTAGCATTTTACCGGCCTGTACCACAGCCAATGCGCTGCCCAGCTCGCTCTCCGCGGACCCAGCGATCGCGAGAGCCTGCGGGTGACCGTCAAAGCGGGCTGCGAGAGCGAGGACGGCTTGCGGGGGCGCACCCCTCTTCCAGTGAGCTCTGCGAGGTTGCTGTCCGTGTTCGACCCCTGGGACGCCGTCACCGCCATCTCCCGGTCGTGGGCGCTGTTGTGCGCGCTGGCAGCCGCGCGCAGCCCGAGAGCGAAGCAGCTACTGATGTAATCTGCTGTGGGCGGGCTGTTGACCCCCACGAGGGCCCTGTGCGACGTGCTGTTCCACCCGACGTCCGAGCAGCCGCTGAACCGGAACGACCACGAGGGCACCGCGTCGAGCTGGCCGGTGCTGAGGTTCATCTGGGTCATGAAGACCTCGTGGGCGCCCTGGTTGCACCAGTCGTCTCCTGTCTGTCCCGCTTCCCTGGAGCCCACGCCGTCGCCGTAGGGCCCCAGAGTGTAGTCGTAGAGCTGGAACGTGCGGATGTCGCGGAAGATGGCGTCGAGGAAGGTGGCACGCGTCAGCGGCCACCCGTTGAGCTCGAGGGCCCTCGACGCCGCCGCCGTGAGCAGCCGCCCCGCGATGAACCCCTCGAGCGACGCGTGGCTGAGGTTCATCCCCGGCTGGTACTTGGCCATCGCCTTCTGGTACTCCCTGTGTGCGCGACCGCCGCAGAGGCAGGTCAGTCAGAGGGCCTGCTGCGAGCGAGCGCAGCGCTGGGCACCTGACGATGCGGTACTGCGCTCTGGGGCCGTCGTCGCGGTCGGGGCCCTGCGCTGTGGTGTTGGTGGGCATGGGGACCACCTGGCTCATGTACACCGACGACCCCAGCGCAGCCAGCGCCTCCCACGTCAGCGGGGGCACCGCTGCGTGGAGCTCGCTGGCCGTGACCCACGCCATGGCGACGTAGGTGACGCCGCCCTTGCGCTGCCTGGCCATCTCGCGCAGCAGCGCCCCCGACATGCTCCCCAGCGCGACCAGCACGACGGCCCTCGGGTCCCCGCGGGCGCACAGCTGCCCCACAGCGCGCCGCGCCATGTCGACCAGGTCGCCCGGCGCGTCGACGACGGGGTGGCCGTAGCTCGCGAGCAGCTCTGCGCCCAGGGAGCCCAGCGTCCTGTTGAGGTACCGCAGCGCGTCGCGGCCGAACTGCGTGTCCTGGAAGAAGAGCGCCGTGCTGTTGACAGCGGCCCACTCCCTCGCCAGCAGGTGCGCCACGATGGCCCCCATCTCGTCGCCGCCTCCCGCCCGCACGAGCGCCACGCCAGCACGCCCGCCCGAGCGGTCGCGGAGCTTCTGGCTGCTCGAGAGCGCCCCGACGAAGGGCACCGGGACGCCGTCGCTGCCCGCGGCCTCGCGCAGCCTCTCGAGCGCCCGCTCGCTGGCCGACGACCCCACGGTGCCGGCCACGGCGAAGGCGCCCCCGCAGAGCAGCCGGTCGACGTTGTGGGCCTGGCCCTCGTCGCTGTAGGCGTCGTCGAGCGTCGCCAGCGCGTAGGTGACGGCCGACGTCTCGTTGGCGACGGCCAGCGCGGCGCCGAGGCCAGCGCGGGCGTCGACGCCGGCCTGGGCGTGGGGGCCGGTCAGGGGGGCCGACTGGCCGACGAGGAGCAGCGGGCGGGCGCCTGTGGGGTCGCCCGGGGGCTGCAGGGAGCCGGCGGCCCTCAGGGCCTCTGCGCACGGGGGCGGCGCCCCAGAGGCCCCGAGCGAGGCCGCGAGGACGAGGCTGAGGCAGAGGCTGAGGGCGGGCATCGGGAGGGGGCGGGGGGGCTCGGGGGTGGCTGCTCGCGGCTGCTGTGCCCCTCGGGGGTGTGGGGAGCCGTTGAACAGAGCGGGACACGTTAACGAGTGCACGAAGTTTCTCAACAGTCGCCGAAACCCGAAACCGGCAACAGAGATATCCGACGGGGGCACTGCAGGTCATGTGCAAGGTCTAGATCCCGCGACACGCGCTCGCACGCTATCGCAATGGCGGGCAGAGCCAACGGGTTCTCTCCGAAACCAGTGACGTCGGGTGCCGAGATATCCCTCTGTGTTATCCCCCACACAAGCAGTATTGACGTGGCAATGGCGCCATCGGCAGTGCGCGACTCCAACGCCCATAACAATAGAAGCTGGTGTCCACTCCTCGCAGGGCCCTCGTGGGCGAACAGCGTAGGCGCTGCCCAGCAGTTGGCTGGCCCTCAAGCGGGCGAGAGGCTCGCCGAGGAGGAGCATCGCAGACGGCGTGTGTGCGAGGTGCCCCCGGGCCACGAGTGGCCGCTGTGCGGGGTACACGTCACGAGCGGACGAGGGAGAGCGCCTCGCGGAAGTAGCTGTGGCCGACCGAGAGGCACGTGTTGAAGTTGCGGCTCTGCTCCACCAGGGCGCCCTCGCCCTCCTCGAGGTCTACGCTGCAGTAGAGCGGCGACCCCTCGTGGTGCACAGCCCCGGCGCGGGCTGTGCACATAAGGCGAAATGCCCTGCGAGGTCAGAGGTCGGCCTGCGCGTGAGGAGTCGCTGCGAACCGGAGCGCTCGTGGACGGCGTCGCTGAAGGCAGCCGAGGCGACCCCGACCACGCGGAGGCTCGCGTCCAGCAGGGGCGACCCGCCCATGCGGGGCAGCAACGTGTTCTGCGTGTCGACGGCGCCTGCGTTCACGCCGACGACCTGCGAGACCCCGTCAGGTGAGCGCCTGCAATGGGGCACAGCGGGGCTGTCGTTGCCTTGCCCACTGTCAGGGAGCGGTGCGGGTACGCGACACGCCGCGGGTCCGGGGGGCTGTGCATCGTGCGCCTGTATACCTCCCCGTCCTGTGCGGCCCGAATGTCCTGGAAGCCGATGGACAGCACTGGAGCGCCTACTACTGCTGGCGCGTCTGGGCGTGTGAGCGCACATGCAACAGGCGGCGGTTGCGAGCACCAGGGGGGCTCGGGGAGACGGCCATCCGCGGGAGCCCGAGGCTCAGCAGCTCGGGGGGCGGCGTGAAGAAGAGGACGTCGGCAGCGACTGGGACCTGGAGGCGCTGGAGGGGCTCGAGGTTCTCCTCGACGAGCAGCGGGTCGTCGGGCGACTCGGCGACTCTGCATACGTACTGGAAGCGCCTGGCGACGAGGTCCCTGCGCAGCTCGACAGGCACGAAGTCGGCGAGTCCCGACACGAGCCCCGTTGCGAAGAGGTCAGTCATGTCGTAGTCGAACGCGCCGGGGCACACGTAGAGCTTGACCTGCTCGAGCTGCGATGCCCCTGCAAGCACACAGCACGCACCCCACTGAGCACACATCCCTCCCTCAGGCGGGCCAGCGGTCTCACCGAGGCGCTGCAGCAGGTGGAAGGCCGTGACGCCCACCACAGCGCCCTCGTGCTCCAGGAGGAAGAAGGTCGCCGAGGCGCAGTGGTCCCAGGGCGTCCCGGGTGTGCCCACGCCGGCGTAGACGAGACCTGCCGGCAGCAGCGATGAGAGCACGAGCAAGCAGGGCGTCGAGTGACACCTGTAGCCCTGGCCACCTGCGCCACCATTCCCGCTCTCTCGGACACCCACTCCTTGTACGTGTCGTCGCGCGTGCCACGGGACAGCGGGAAGGGGGCAGAGAGGATCGGAGAGCCAGCCGAGCTGAGCAGGTAGTTGGGGAGGAACCTGATGGAGTCGGTTGCTGTGAGAGCAGCAACGTGAAAGACCCTAAACTGTGATGGAGGAACCTCCCCGGAAAGGTGGGGTTGCTCTCGTCACTTCGGCAGATGCGTAGAATGCCGAAGCGTAGGTGTTCGAGCGCAGGCGCGCCGGGGCCGGATGCGCAGCGGAAGTCCGTCTTCATTCCGAGATGCCCTCCAAGACAGTTGATTCGCAAGGATCTTCGGTACTGAAGAATGAAAATCTGCCCGGTGTGACAACCGCTGGCTCAACGACCCACAGGCTCTTTTTTGGTCTCTCAGGAGAGACAGTGTTCAACACCTTCATGCAGCTGTATTGCTGCCCCGGGAACCGATTTGTTACCAATGGTTTTGTTAGTGATCCCAGAGGCAAACTGGGCGGTGCAATTTCACATGGATCCGTGGATTCGATGGCGAGTGACTCAGCCACAGGGGCTCTGCCATCGGGTCTGAACTGGTTTTTTGTCGAGCAGCATCTATGGTGCGGCTGGGATAAGAAAGAGGTGGGCGAGAGCCTGAAAGCGAATTTAATCCCATACCGGAAAAGGCAACATCAATTCCAAACCGATATTTTCAGGTGAAGAAATAAACCCCGTTGTTGTACGGAGGAAGGAAGCGCTTCCGACAGAGATGAACCTCTCTGATCGTTTCTCTGAGGCATCAGAAATGACCTAAATACAACATTTCAACTGAATCCAAAAAATGAGGTGCCTCAGAAGTCCCTCCCGGTCAGCAATATACCGCAACTGCCCGACATGAGAAGCTACAACCGGGTTTACCAGCCGCCCTGAATCTGGACCTTCAGCCGCGTCCATATTATTCTTTTTCGACAAATGTGGGTAATTATTATCAGCCTTTATTGCTGGGGTGGAGTTTACCCCGATTCGTTTCTTTTCTGTCCTTGTCCGTTCTCCGCCAGCCCGCGCCGTCAGTGCTCCTCTACGAGATAGGAGCAGAATAGACTTCTGCCTCTGGTCATCTCACTTTGCATCGTTGCCTCGTTGCAGCAAGTCCCCCACTCCCCCACTCCCCCACATCCGGCATGTCCGAGACATCCGTGCGCCAAGACCAGCAGCAGTACGACGCTGCTGCGCCCCCGCGCATGTGGGCGTCTTCCAGTAAGGTCTTCGTGTCGGCCCCCTTCCAGGTGCGCGCCGGCCCCTCGCCCACGTGCGGGGGAGAATTGCAGCTCTCAACTCCACTTGCGCAGGTCACTTTTACCGCTGGCGCGACGTGGATGCAGCAACACGGCGTCACCGAGGCCTCCGTGAGGGACGCTGCGGGGTCTGCACGGCTGTTCCTCGAGGGCTCGACGCACCACGGTGAGCGTTCGTGCCAACGCCTTAGAGCTCACCGGGGGAGGACAACAGAAGAGGAGGAGCTGCAGCCCTGCAGGCGCTGCTGCCACCGGAGGGGCGCCAGCGTAACCCTGGGCTTTGCTCCAGCCGATGCCGCTCTCGGCAGCTCTATCGCCGAGGCCGCGGCCCCAGCAGCTGGCGCGGGGACGGTTGTCGTTAAGTTCAATTACTGCCGGTCGTGCGTGTCTACAAATAGCACCCCAGTCAGCAGGGGAACGCTCCCTCCCCTCTGACGCCTGCGCCAACGCACCGCGCACGCAGATACTGCAACTCGTCGAGGTTGCACCTCGGGGGCCGCGTCGTGGTGGTGCTCGAGTTGCTCGACGGCCTCGGCAACGTCGTCGCGAGGCCGCAGACGCAGCCGCTGATGCTGTGCTCCAAGCCCACGCTGCACTCCTCGCCCTCTGTCGAAACCGCAGCGCCGCCGACGGCGAGCCCCCTGGTCTCCCACCTCTCGCTCGCCGACGGCCTGCCACCGTTCGTAGCGGCGCAGGCGCAGGCGCAGGCGCAGGCGCAGCAGTGGCCGCAGTACCTCGTGGCCGCGCCCGCGGGCAGCGCAGCTGCCGACAGCGGGGCAGAGGACCCGATGGCACGGCAGCTGGCGGAGCTCGAGGCCACGCTGTACGGCCAGCTGCTCAAGCTCCAGTACGTCAAGTACATCCTGCTGCAGCCGCGCTAAGGGCCCAAGGGCTCCATCATTCAAGCCACCTCGGGCAGCCGAGGGCCGCGCTGATCAGTTGTCCGCGGGGGCCGCGGCAGGGGGCAGCTCAGCAACACCGGCCCGCTCGGCACCCCGCTGTACAGGAGGGCCCGTGGCGGAGGACGCACATTCACCCGGGCGGGCGGGCGGACCACAAACACACACACACGCACACGGCACACACCTTTACACCTTTTGCGCAACAAAGGCCGAATAGGGGAGGAGCAGTTTGCGTCGGCGCATTTGGTCACCTTTTTCGGTGCCCGTCGAAGCGTTACTGTTCCACTTCGCCCTTTCCGTCCAATTCCGGTCTGTCGGGCCCGTTTCGGTGGGGCACGCCCACCCTGAGTCACCGAGGAGGTATCTGTGCTGGTTCTCTGAACAGCAACATCCCACCCGCCAATGGCCGCCCCCGAGGCCGCAGACGCAGACGCCCCTCCGCGCGTGTGGGCGTCGGCCGCAAAGGTCTACGCGCTGACACCCTTCCAGGTGCCCGCCCCCCCCACCCCCACGGTCCCCACGGCCTCGGCCTCAACACCCCCAACGGCCCACGTCCGCCAAGGTGGCATTCGAGGCCGGCGTCGCGTGGATGGCGCAGCACCGAGTCACAGAGGAGCTCGTCCGGGGCCAGGCTGGCAGGGCACGGCTCTTCCTCGAGGACCCGGGAGGCCGCCACGGTGAGCCTGCCACGCCTGCCACTGGGGCCTGATCCCCGCCCGCTCTGACCTCGGGGCTCAGCAGAGGCCGCGGGAGAGGAACTGCCGCTCTGCCAGCGGTGCTGCGCCAGGCGGGGGGCCAACGTGACGCTGGGCTTCTCGCCAGCCAGCGAGAGAACCACAGCCGCAGCCGCAGCAGCAGCCGCGAGCACCACCGCACGGGACACGTGCGTCGTCCTCTTCGACTACTGCCGCTCGTACGTGCATACGACGGGGGGAAGGGGAGGACACGGAAGAGGGGGCCACTTAGCACCATCTGGTGCAGATACTGCTACTCGTCGCGGTTGCACCTCGGGGGCCGCGTGGTGATCGAGGTCGAGGTGCTCGACTGCCTGGGCAACGTCGTCGCGCGGCCCCGCACGCAGCCACTGATGCTGTGCTCCAAGCCCACGGCCCGCGCGTCGCCCGTCGTGCCTGAGGCCCCCGAGCCCCTGGGGCCCCTCGCCTCGCAGCTGGGACTCGCGGGAGACGGCGCTGGCGCTGCTGCCGCCCAGGCGCCACAGGCAGCGGACGACGGGAACCTCGCGCGGCAGCTGGCGGAGCTCGAGGCGACGCTGTACGGCCAGCTGCTCAACGTCCGGATGGCCATGCTGCTCTACCGCAGCTGAGAGCGCTCGCTCGGTCCGAGGGCCTGTGTGTATTCGAATTCAATTGAGCCCTCGTCGTCCTCTCCCCCCGCCCACCTCAGTGGCAGCGGCAGGCACAGCGGTAGAGCGACAGAGAACCGATGGCAGTTGTTGTTGTTGCACGCAGTGTTATTCAGCGGGGCCTCGGCCATTGCTTGGCTGCAGCCCCCCAACGGCCCAGAGGAGGGCGGCGGGGGTGGGCACCGACGCGAGACAGCCCGGTGCGACGCTCCTACTTTACTGGGACTCGGGCTCCTCTGCCTGCTTCTCCTGCTCGATGACAATGTCGCTGGCCCTGACCTCGTCGAGCAGCCCCGCGGCCTCGAGCTCCTTGGCCTCGTGCTGCTGCTCCTCGCCGCTCTCCCTCAGCGGCTGCTCGGCCGCCTCCTCGTCGTCGTCGTGCAGGTCGAGGTCCTCGTCGACCTCGACGGCCTCCTCGTCCTCGGGCGCGCCGTCCTTGCGGCCCACGGCGAGCGCGTGCTCCTCGTGCTCTCGAGTCGATGAGGTCGACGCGCGTGCTGCTCTCGCTGTGCTGCACGGGCGCCTCGCTCTCCTCCTCCTCCTCCGCCGCCGGCACCGTCGCCGCCGCCGTGTGCTGGTCGGACTGCTCGGCCCCCAGCAGGTCGATCAGGTTCGCGCTGGCTGTGCTCTGCCCCTCGTGCTCCTCGTGCTCCTCGAGGTCGATCAGGGACGCCGCCGCGTGGGACTCGTGCGCGCCGCTGTCGGCCTGCTGCTCCTCGTGCTCCTCGAAATCAATCAGAGACGCCTTGGGCGCAACAGGGGCCGCTCCAGCGCTCTGCTCCTCGTGCTCCTCGATGTCGATGAGGCTCCCCGCTGCGGCTGCGTGCGGCTGAGGCGCATCAGCAGTGGGCTCCTCCAAGTCGATCGGCGACGTCTGGGGAGCAGCGGGGGCCGCGCTCTGCTCCTCGTGCAGGGCCTCGTGCTCGGGCTCGGCGGCTGCGGGCTCCTCGTGCTCCACATGCAGCGGATGCTCCTCCTCGGCCACCGCGCGCTCCTCGTGGGCCTCGGGCTCCTCCACAACGGCCTCCTCTGCGCTGTCGCGAAGGGGCTCCTCGTGCACGGGCTCCTCCGCCCCCTCGTGCGCCTGCGGCTGCTCCACAGGGGCCGCCTCCTCCTCGTGGGCCTGGGGCGGCTCCACAGCGGCATCCGCCGCCTCCTCGTGGGCCTCGGGCTCCTCGTGGTGGTCCTCCGACAGCGTCTCGGCCGCGGGCTCCGACGACGACGCCGTGGCGGGCTCCTCCTCGGCAGGGGCCTGTAGCTCATGGGACTGCGGCGGCTGCTGATGCGGGGCCTCGCAGACCTCGAAGTGCTCGGCGGCGGCAGGGGCGGCGGGGGCGTCCTGCAGGGCCTTGGGGCCGACCTTGGCGACGGCCTGCAGGAGGCACTGCAGGCGCTCCTCGACGACGGCGCGCTGGCGCTTCTGGTCCGCCAGCGCCGCCTCGACGGCGTAGACGCGGGCCTCGGCCTCCTCGGCGCGCTTCTTGTACATCTCGACCTGCACGCCCAGCTGCTCGCAGCGCCCCGCCTTCTCGTAGACGGGCTCCGACGCCCTGCGGTACTCGTCGTAGTCGCGGCGCAGGCGCGCGTTCTCCTCCGCCAGCTCCGCGCGCCGCGCCTCCTGCTCCTCGCGCGACGCGTTGAGCCGCGCCTCGAGCGCCCGCGCGCGGGCCACCGCCTCGGAGAGCTCCTCGCGCGTGCGCTCCGTCTCGGCGACCTTCTCGCGCATCGCCGCCCGCTCCCTCTCGACCTCCTCGGGCGCCGCGCCCGCCGGCGCCGCGACGCTGTCGGTCTGCGCCTCGTCCGACTGCTGCGCCTGCGGCTGCTGCGCCGGGCGGGCCTCGAGCTGCGTCTTGAGCTCCGCTGTCTCCGCGCGCAGCTGCTCGACGGCGGCCCTGAGCTCGTCGCGCTCCTTGGTCAGCGCGGGCACCTGCTCCTCCAGCTGCCTCTCGCGCTCCGAGGGCCCCTGCTGCTGCGCCTGCGCCTGCGCGTGCTGCGGCGCGCGCGCCGTCGACGACGCGGTCCTCGCGGCGCCCGCAGAGGGCCGAGCGCGCGACGGCGTCGCAGCAGCGCCAGCGCGAGGGGCGGCGGCCGTGCGCGACGTTGACGGCGCGGGGACGCGCGGGGAGGCCGTCGAGGCGAGGCCGCGGGAGCCGAGGGCCGAGGAGCGGGCGGCCGGCGCGGCGGCAGAGGCGCCCGGGGACGCGGTGCCGCGGCGCGCGGCCGTCGACGCCGTCGCAGCGGCGCCCGTGCGCGCAGACGTCGCCGTCGCGGGCTTCGTGGGCGTCGCCGTGCCGCTGCGCGACGACGACGACGTGGACGACAGCGCGGTCCTCGAAGCTGGAACGGTGAGCAGGTATGGGTTTGCTTGCGTCAGATGCGTCATAAATGGTGTGGAAAACCCCGGGAGGGAAAAACAGAAATCAGTTGTCTCAGGGGAAAAGAGCACTTGGGCGTTTTAGTTGCTGTTCGTGCACAGCGCACTCCGCAGAAGACACGATATTTTGGGGTCTCGAAAGAGGCAAAGCCGTTTGGGCGCGGATCTCGCGGGATGCGACGCCGCCGACGCGACAGAAGAGCACGCAGGGGTGCACAGGCCATCCGCGTGGAAAAGCACACGGAACGGCGGGAGGACGGACGGCGGCGTGGGACAAGGGCCATCCGCCTCACCGCGTTTTCAACGCGCGAAAAAGAAAACGCCGGCTCCCAACACAAAAGCGTGCAGGTGGCCAACACATCATCCGGCGCCCCAGATCCCGGCACGCAAACGCTATCCAAGCGCCAGCCCCACGGCGAGTAGCCCGAAGCGACAGCGGGAGAGGGAGAGAGGGAGAGAGGGCGAGAGGGAGGAGAGGGAGGAGAGGGAGGAAGTGGTGGTGGTGGTGGGAGAGAAGAGAGAGGGGAGGGAGAGAGGAGGAGGGGGTCGCACAGGCGGGCGGGTGCGCTGCTGCCCCTGCGGCGGCCCTCGTGCCTGCGGCGCCCGTGCGGGCTGTCGCCGTCCTGGCGCTCGCCGTTGCACCCCCTGCCGCGGCTGCAGAGGGCCCCGTGCCTGCGCGGTCGCGAGGGAGAGAGGGGGAGAGGGAGAGAGCGGACTGCTGTGTGGGCGACCGGCGGGGCCAATTCAAATCCAATTGGGGCCCGGGGGCAGAAGAGGGCACAACACGCTGGGCGGGCGCGGGCGCACGGGAGCGCGAGGAGCTGGACGGCAGCGGGGGCCTGGCAGACGCGGTGGACGCGGCACCGGTGGGAGCGGCGGCAGCTGTGCGCCTCATCGCTGATAAGCACAAAAAAAGAGCAGTGGCAAATTAAAGAGACAACACAGCAAAATATCCTCGCCCTGGGATATTATTCTGTTCTAGATTTTTCCACGGGATAATATCTCTGACGTTACGTATGTTGTTCCCCTTGAGATGACGTTGAACGCCGTTACTGCGGCGTGGGCTCCGCGGGGGCCGCGGGGGCATCGACGGCGGGTGCGGGGTCCGCAGGGGCCTCGGGGGCAGCGCTCGGGGCGGCGTCGGCGAGGCTGGGGGCAGCGCTGTCGCTGTCGCTGTCCTTGGCCTCCTCGGCCTCTCCCTCGGCCTCGGCCACTCCATCGGCCTCCTTGGCCTCTCCCTCAGCCTCGGCCTCGCCCTGCTTGAGCTGCGCGTGCTTGCGCCGCGGCATGATGCGCTCCAGAGCCGCCTGCCAGCTCCCGCAGTTGGCGAGCTGCAGCATGATCTCGAACACTGCGCGGATGGCGCCCGAATGAGGATTTGGGTCCGAATCGCCAAATCGATCGGACAAATAATGGAACCACACAAAAAATCCATGCCATCCGAGGCAAACGAACTGGGGCAGCGGGGGCGCACCCTGGTTGACGGTGAGGACCTTGCGGGTGCGCATCTCGAGGTACTCGTCGATGGGCAGCCGGGCGGTGCGGATGCCGCGGGCGGTGGCGTCGCCGTAGGTGAGGCCCTTGAACCTGTTGTGGTCGACGAGGCCGCCGATGACGTAGACCGCCTCGCTGTCGAAGTCGCCCAGGGCCTCGCGGGCCTCGGCGCAGAGGTAGACTATGCGCGACCTGTCCCAGACGTCGGTGTAGTGGCGCTCGTCGGTGCTGACGCCGCGCCAGTGCTTGAAGCCCTCCATGCGGTTCATGGCCGCCACGATGGGCCCCGTGAAGCTCGTCATCACCATGTTCAGCGGCTTGGCCTGCCTGTTGCTCGCCCCGTACGAGAAGCACATCTGGTTCACCAGCGCCTTGGTGTCCTGCGCTCGTCCAAAGAGACCCAGCATTCAGAGCGAGAGAGAGAGAGAGAGAAAGCGGTAAAAATACGGCAGACAGATCAATTGAAACGCATTTCGGGGACGGTTTTGACTTGGAAAAAAGACAAGAACCGCAGGAATGCGATAGAGACACGGTGGGATGTTGGGGCAAGGGCAAGCGAGCAATTGATTGTGCTGCGGGCGCGCACCTTCTCGGTCATCCTGTCGGCAAACGACATGTCGATGCAGATGGTGCCTGCGGGCTCCCTCGGCACGTCACGCAGGTTGTACACCTCGCGCACGGGCTCGGGCTCCCCGTTGCGCCTGCGCTCCCGCTCCTCGGCCCTCGCCGCCTTGCGCTGCAGGATATCCCGAGATCGCAGCGAGCGCGTCAGAGATCCAAATATCGGCCCCCCGGCATTGCGTCACAGGATATTTAAGATATTTCGACGCGGGTATACCTTCTCCTTCTGCAGCCTGTGGCGCGCCTTGCGCTGCTCCTCGTACTTGGCCTGCTTCTCCATGCGCTTCCGCTGGCGCTTGGACAGCGGCGGCTGCGCCAGGCCGTCGCCGGCCTCGCCGCCGTCGGTTCCGTGCGCTTCTGCGGCCGCCGGTTCCGCAGCGGCCTCGGCGCTCGGCATCGCGGCGTCGGACGGCGCTGCGGCCGCTGGGGGCGCCGCGGGGGCTCCGCCGCACACTGCACCCGCAGCTGGAGCGGCGGCGGGGGCCTCGGCAGCCGCGATCGCCGGATTCTGGCGCTCCGTGTCCTCGGACATGACGCGATTTGAATTGTGAATCTCCCGGCGGGAATCTGCCCAGAAATCTATCACGGAAGATATTATTCCCAGAGTTCCACAGGTCGACTGGAGGCCTGCCCGTGTTCACAGGGGCCTCGGGGGGCCGCCACCGCCGCCACCGCCGGGGTTGTCGAGTATCTTGAGCATCTCCCAGAGGCGCAGGAGCTTGTGGTGGTGCAGGATGTCCTCGACCTTGATGCCGCCCGTGTGGTCTTTGATGATGTCGCCCGTGATCTCGGCCAGCAGCACCTCGATCGCGGCCACCGCCTTGGTGTCCTGGCTCCCGGGCTCCACCCCCGACGCCTGGTGCACCAGCAGCAAAGCAGGTGGAGCGTTAGAGCGCCGAGAAAGAGATAAGCTGAACCCCGATCAATTGTGTTTGTTCACAACTCTCGCGTATGGCGTCAAATATCGCACCGATCCACAACGTTTTTTTCTACGTTAGGGTGTTCAGTGCCACGCTAGGGCAGAGAGCCTTCTCAAATTAGCCAAGCTGGTATTGGGGGGAGTGAGAGCAATTGCACCGTGCGAGCCAACACTGAAAGCGTGGAGGGAAACCGGACGAACCTTGTGGTAGTGCTCGAGCATGATGTCGCTGAAGACGCGCAGCTCGTCGGGTTGCAGGACGCCGTCGCCGTTGAGGTCGAAGAGCCTGAAGTAGAAGTACATGCGCTCGTCGTTGGTGCCCTTCTCGAGTATCGACAGAGCCTGTATGCACGAGCTGCAGAAGTGCACTTCGCGCTCCTTGGTCACCGGCGGCGGCAGTGGCTTCTGCGCGTTCCCCGACGTGTTCTTCCACCCGATGCTCTCCACGATCAGGTCTGCGCGCGTCGGGCCATGAGCGCGGAATCAATTGATATGAACGGGCCCAATAACACGAACAGGGGCGCGAAATCAAGTGGTGGGCGGGGAATAAGAGCATAAACAGGGGCGCTATACCAATTGATGTGGGCGACCACAATATCATACAGGACGTGAAATCAATTGATGTGGGCGGGGCACAAGAACAAGCAGGACGAACGAAATCGAACGATACGGGCGAGCCACGAACCGATGAGGCGCGGGGTGAGGCCGTGCTGGGTGAAGAACATCTTCATGTGCTTGTCGCTGAAGGGCTCGTCGCCGACAATGTCCGAGAACTCCTGGAAGATGGTCTCGAGCTCGTGCATCGAGAAGTACGTCTGGAACGCCAGCCGCTTGAACAGCGCGCTCTCCTTGGCGTCGATGCGCGTCCGCAGCGTGCGGCCCCCGGCCCTCCCCAGGCTCGAGTTGGTGTTCCTGTGCAGCGCCCCCGTCGGAAGCGTCGGCACCGGCGCCGGCGTCGTCTTGGCCGACGTCCTGTTCCTGCAGTACGGCTGCGCAGTTGCAACGCACCCACCGAGACGCGACGGAAAACCGTCGCCCAGGAGGAGAAAACCGTGCCCCCCAGCGTGAGGAGGAGCGGGGGAGGGCGGCGGCAGCGAGACACGCGATGACGTGGCGCACGCTCGTGGCGTCGCAAGAGTCGGCGAGGAACGAGGCCACGCGGGCCGCGAACTCGGACCCCGCGATCTCGACGAGGGCCCTGCCGAACATCTCGGCGTCGTTTTCTCGCATCGCGATCGTCAGGTCTGCGGCGGAGGCGACGACACGTCATCGACGGGGTCCCGGGGAGGCGGGGAGGGGGCGCCCGGGGGCGGCGGAGGGGCGCTCCGGACGTGCCTCTGTACTCGAGGGGGCGGGGAGGCTCGAGCGAGTGCGGGGCAGCGCCAGCGACCGAGGGGAGGGCCTGGGGGGGCGCGGGCGACGGCCGCGCGGACGAGGCGCCCGCACCCATTGCGTCGCCAAAAATAGCAGCAGTGATAGGGGAGATACCGCCCCAAATCGCTCCGCATTGTCTGGGATCCGCACTCCCCATTGGCCTTAATTGGAGCAGTACCTCGCAAGCCCACACCCCCGCGTTGCCTCGCATCCACCGCAGGGCCAACGGTGGCAAGAGTGAGATGAACAACAATGTTGCAATGTGGAAGACAAAGTCGTTCCACTTTTAAAAGTGGAAATGTGGAATGCCTCTGGCTTCCAGATTGTTCCACATCCACATCTCCACACTTTGCAACACTGGTCTGAAAGCGCGGGGGTTTCTAAACTGCTTGCCGTCTGCCTCCGAGCGCCCACTCTACTGCACTTGCAGAGGTGGATGTACGGGCGTGTAATAGCATTTACACAGTTTTCGGTCGGAATGAGACGGATTTCCGATAACGAACGTTGTTTTCCATCAAGCTGTTTCATAGGACACTCAGACTGCGTGCAACTGATGGTGTATTTGTTCTCCTTTAGTGTTGGATGTTCAATAACGTCACGGATTTATGCTCAGATCCGATGAGCCTGAAGGAGCCATGTGTGTCTCCCCTGGCTGCATCAGAGTGGGAGTGGCAGTTCCGAACCCAAGCTCTTGGGGCAGGACGGCAGCCATCAGGTCGTCGTCAGCGGCGTCCCGAATCTCAGATGTCATCGAAACCTCGGACAAGACGTTGTGCGCTGTCTGGGGCGAGCTGCTGATGCTCAGGTCCGACGGCAGCTCAAACGTGCCAGCTCCCTTTTGGAGTTGAGATTTGTTGTCCAGTCAGAGCGTATGTGCAGTGATGGGCGACTCGAGTACGCACAGCGAATGTCTGAGGCCAGTTCCTGAGGATCTGGAACACAGATGGCCTCCTCTCGGGCTCCTTCTGCCAGCAGCGTGACAGCAGCATCGCCACCTCCTTGGGCGTCGATGGGTGTATCTCTGGAAGTGCACCCTGGTTCTGTGACATCGGTGCTTGGGGCTCTGCTGGGCCCTTGGCATGTGTGGAGGATGTGTGCGACACTGACGAGGACTTGCTCGAGTCGGAGATCGCGGCGTACAGGTCGGCTGGGAGGAACAGTTCCCACAGTACAATTCCAAATGCTGTGGAATCGGAATTGAGAATTGCTGATGAAATTTTAAGCGAGGAGATGTGTACCGAAAACGTCAGTTGCTGTGGTTGCTGGCTTTCCCTCAATGATCTCGGGAGCAAGCCAGCCAGAGTGCCTCCTGGCAGAATTGCTTGAAGAGGTCTTGCCGTTGGAGCACCAGAAGTCGCAGATCTTGGTCACCATGCTCCCATCAATCTGGTGACATTCGTCAGATACAATTGAGAACCTGGCTCTGACCATGAGAGATTGGCTCGAGAGGTTCCCGTGGACCACAGGTGGCTTGGCTGAATGCAGATATGCCAGCCCCTTGATAGTGTCCTGCACAAAAGAGGTTGAGTCACCCGGTGGTTGTTTGTATTGGCATACGAAGGCTATGGCGACCTCGTTGTAGTAGTTCATGTTCTGCTTGTTCTTCTTCAGGTACTCGTGCAGCGACCCAGACGCCATGTACTCTGCCACTAGTGTCAATCACGCTGCTCACTTGTGGAGAGATGGTTGGTACCGCTGACAACGAGAAGGTCAGTCTTGGACTCGCTGTACCCCAGGACCATCATCAGGTTGGGGTGTTGCAGGCTGTGCGTCAGCGCCATCTCGCTCTTGATGGAGTCGAGGTCCTCTCGCGTGATGGACGTCTTGTCGATGACTCTGATGGCCACAGGTGTCCCGTGCCAGTCCCCGTTGTGCACTGCCCCGTACTGGCCCTTGCCGATGTGCTCCCCGATCTCCAGTTCGCTCCTCTTGATTTTCTTCAGTGCCGACCTCCCTCTGCTCCTGGCCACGACGGCGACGGCGAGGAGGGAACACACAATGGCAAAACCGGGGATAGTGGTGGACAGGATCACTGTGCGCTCCGTGTTGTCCTCTGATGCCACAGCGGGCGGGTCGAACTCCTTCCCGCATCTTCTCTCCTCTTGAATGGCGAAGTCAATCAGGTCGAACTGCTTGACGTTCCACCTCGTGACGTAGACAGTGTCCATGCCCTGGTTGCAGAGCCTCTCGCCGCTGTTCTGGTCGAGGAAGGGCCCCACTGTGATCTTGTTGTCTATCTTGAAGTACTTGATGGAGTAGACAGCGTCCAGAAGCGTCTCGGCCGTGACCACGTCCGAAGACATCCCCTCCTCTTTCATGCTCTCGATCACTGTGGAGATGAACCTGCCGATAAGGAACCCCTCGAAGGGCTCCTGGGCCTGGTCCATGAAGGAGGCCCAGTTCTCAAAGTCCTGGCGGACCGCGTTGCTCGACGACAGCGAGGCGATCTGCGGGGTCACCGACGTGCGGTACACGTTCTCCCACTCTGCCGTGGCTTTTTGATTTTGGTACATCATTATCCAGACGGGTGTTAGGCTGACAACTGAAGTCAAGACGATGGGGCTTGTTTTCGACGACCCGCGGATGGCATCCACGAGCTGCCACGCATCGCTCGCGCCTGCCACGATGATGAAAGAGAATCCCTCTTGCGCCTTGGCGACGGCGTAGTCGACTACGACCGATTGGTTGTTGGAGAACGCCTGGTCCACGATCTGGATTGTTCTCGCGACGCCAAACAGCTGAACGCAGTATCAGGCAGGCAGCCAGAGGCACAAGGGCTGTGGAAAGATCTCGCACGTTTCTGTCACGACAGAGGGCCAGCCCTTCAGCAAAGTCCTTTCCCGCGTCGTGGTGCGTCAGCGAGCTCCACAGCACAGCGATTCTGTCCGCGTTGTGCTTCTGGGCGAGCAGAGAACCAGCGGTCCTGGCCTCCTGGTAGTACGACGCGAACAGGTTGACAACACCTCTGCCGGGCGACCGTGAGTAATGGGTGCCGATGACTGCGAAGCAGCAGAGAAGGGAGCGGGGCGGGTGCGTGTGCAGCGAACCGCGTGAAAGGGGTCCTGAGGCTGCGAAGGCCCGAGAAGGGCGCGATGAGTGGGATACGCAGCTTCCCCTTGTTGATGAGGTCCAGCGACCTGTTGACGCCGTTCTCCGGAAGCGCAGCGATCGCCACCGAATTGCGCCCGATGAGCGTGTCCAGCGCATCGCCGATGCCGGCGTTCTGAGTTGCAGTAAGAGCAATTGGCGCGCTGCGTCCGCCGTTATGCGCCCGAGTGGCAGAGGACAGCCCGCGCTGCATGTCCGCGGAGGTGTCTCTCTCGCTCTGGACGTAACCGATGAGCGACTTGG
Source organism: Mastigamoeba balamuthi (assembly GCA_902651635.1). NCBI lineage: Eukaryota > Evosea > Mastigamoebida > Mastigamoebidae > Mastigamoeba > Mastigamoeba balamuthi. The sequence continues at coordinate 317,102 of CACRSC010000020.1, forward strand.
GCGTCGTGTCGTTCCACCTGGCCACGCCACAGCCGCTGAACTTGAACGACCACGTGTCGACAGGCCACAGCGCTCCCCAGCCCAGATCAAACTCCGTCATCCAGATCTCGTGGGCGCCCTGGTTGCACCAGTCGTCGGACGTCTGCGCAGACCCCGTGTGGCCCACGCCGTCGCCGTAGGGCCCCAGCGTGTAACTGCCATACAGTTGGAACGTGCGGATGTCGCGGAAGATGGCGTCGAGGAAGGTGGCACGCGTCAGCGGCCACCCGTTGAGCTCGAGGGCCCTCGACGCTGCTGTCGTGAGGAGGCGCCCTGCGATGAACCCCTCGAGCGACGCGTGTGTCAGTGTCATGCCAGGATGGTACTGGCGCATCGCCTTCTGGTACTCGCTGTGCCCCGTCCCCCAGACGTGAGGCGTGTAAAGAAGACTAAGAACAGGAAAGGCACACCTTATGACACGGAACTTCGAGCCGGAGGAATAAGGCAGCGGGACGACCTGCGTGATGAAGAGCATCGACCCCTGCGAGTCGACCGTCTCCCACGTGGACGAGGGTGCCGCCTTGTAGAGCTCCTCGTACGAGACGAAGGACATGGCGATGTAGAGCAGGCCTGTCTTGTTCCTGCGCGCCATCTCCTGCATCACCGCTGCCGACATGCTCCCCACCGCCAGCAGCACCACCGCCGCGGGGTCCCCGCGTGCGCACAGAGCGTCCGCGGCCTTGACGGCGATCGCGCTCAGGTCGTCCTGAGAGGTCACGACACCGCTGTGCGCTGACGAGAGCAGCCCGGCCCCGCCGGTGGACCTGAGGGCACCTGAAAGGAAGCCGACAGCGTCGCGGGCGAACGGCGTGTCCTCGTAGAACACGCTCGTGCGGTTGAGGAGACTCCAGCTGTCCGACAGGAACGACACGATGGCACTGATCTCGTCGCCCCCGCCAGCCCTCGCCAGCACCACGCCGGTCCGTGACGACTGCAGCACCGACGCGCGTGCTCGGAGCTTCTCGCTGCTGGTCAGCGCCCCCACAAACGGCACCGGCACCCCGTCGCTCCCCGCCGACGCCAGCAGCGTGCCCAGCGCCGCCTCGCTGGCCGACGACCCGACGCTTCCCGCGATGGCGAACGCGGGCCCCGTGCCGTTTGCGCCCGAGCAGAGGAGCTGCTGTGTGTTGCTGGCCTGCCGCCCGTCGTCGCCCCCGTCGTCGAGTGACGCCAGCACGAAGCGCACCAGCGACGCCTCGTTGGCCGAAGCGAACGCCGCCTCGAGGCCTGCGCGGACGTCGGTGCCTTTGCGAGCATGTGGGCCCGAGAAGGGGGCGGACTGCCCGACGACGAGGAGAGCTCTGCCGCCAGCGGTGCTGTTGGGGTACAGCGCGTGCGAGGAATTCGCTCCAGCGCACGTGGCCGCGGACGAACGAGGGGCGAGGAGGAGGATCAGGAGGGCGAAGCTGAGGACGCGCTGCATTGCCGCTGCGTCCATTGTGTGATCTCTCGGTTATTAAGGAAATGAAAACCAACCTCAATTTTAAAATGCAGGACACAATCGGGGATTCGGTTTGTTTGAGTATTCGGGAGGAATCATTGTCGTGACGGGCTGCCACGCCGAATTTCACAGGCCCCCACTCAGGTCCGGCACATCCGAGGAGGCAGAGGCATTGAACTGGAAGGAGCACCCAGCCCTGCCGAGAGTTGGGGTCTCGGAGACCATCGCGAGGTCCTGCGGGAGGACAGCAGCCATCAGGACGTCGTCAGACACGTCCCTGGCGTCGGTTGACTCGGACAACATGTTGCCCGGCGTCTGCGGCGAGCTGGTCACGCTCAGGTCCGACGGCATCTCGAAGACGCCGATCGACTGGGAGGTTAGCGAGTGAGCTGGCGGCATCGATTCATTGACGGGGACGAGCGCGCACAGCGAAGGTTTTGGGCCAGTTCTGGAGGATCTGGAACACAGAGGGCCTCCTCTCTGGCTCCCTCAGCCAGCAGCGCATCAGCAGCGCCGCCACCTCCTTGGGAGTTGACGGAGGGATCTCGGGCTCTGATACCGCTCTCTGCGACTCCGAGACTGGGCCGCTCTGCGCCAGTGCAGTCGCTGAATGCGAAGCAGAGACAGACGAGGACTTGCTCGAGTCTGTCATCGTGGAGTACACAGCAGCGGGGAGAAACAGCTCCCATAGAACAATTCCAAACGCTGAAGGGCAGGGAAGCAGAACACAGGTCTGAGGGTAAGAAGAAGGATACCGAGTGAAATATCGGATACACACCGAACACGTCGGTTGCTGTGGTTGCTGGCTTTCCCTCGATGAGCTCGGGAGCAAGCCAGTTCGCATGCCTTCTTCCAGAACTATTTGAGTTTTTGCTCTTGGAGCACCAGAAGTCGCAGATCTTGGTCACCATACTCCCATCAATCTGTATCACTGGTAAGTTATCATTGAGTTAATGATTCGTACCATAAGGGATTGGCTTGAGAGGTTCCCGTGGACCACGGGTGTCTTGGCTGAATGAAGGAACGCCAGCCCCTTAACAGTGTCCTGTGACATATGTTACAATGAGCACTATGGGATCACATACGAAGGCAATGGCGACCTCATTGTAGTAGTTCATGTTCTGCTTGTTCTTCTTCAGGTAATCGTGCAGCGACCCAGACGCCATGTACTCTTGAACTCAAATGTTATTCTGACTGATGAGTAAGATGTTCGCACCGCTGACGATGAGGAGGTCAGTCTTTGACTCGCTGTACCCCAGCAGCATCAGCAGGTTGGGGTGGTGCAGGCTGTGTGTCAGCGCCATCTCGCTCTTGATGGCTCCGAGATCCTCTCGTGTGATGGCCATCTTGTCGATGACTCTGATGGCCACAGGTGTCCCGTGCCAGTCCCCGTTGTGCACTGTCCCGAACTGGCCCTTGCCGATGCGCTCTCCGATCTCCAGCTCGCGCCTCTTGAGCTTCTTAAGTGTTGGCCTCCCTCTGCGCTGGATGAACACGATGGCCGTGGCTAGAAGGGAGCACACGACGACGAACGCGGGGATTGTGGTGGACAGGATCACTATACGATCTGTGTTCTCGTTCGGGATGATTTCTGGAGGGTCGAACTCCTTGCCGCACCTGCGGTTCTCCTGAATGGCGTAGGAGACGTAGTCAAAGACGTTTCCCTCCACATCCCACTTGGTGACGTAGACGGTGTCCATGCCCTGGTTGCAGAGCCTCTCGCCGCTGCTCTGGTCCAGAAAGGGCCCCACTGTTATCTTGTTTCCGACCTTGAAGTACCTCTTGGCGTAGACCGCGTCCAGCAGCGTCTCCGCCGTGATCTCTGTCCCCGAGTTGCCCTCGTCCATGCTCTGCACCACCGCCGAGAGGAACCTGCCGACAAAGTAGCCCTCGAAGGGGCCCTGCTGCTGGTCCATCAGCGACACCCAGCTCTCGAAGTCCTGGCGCATCGCGTTGCCCGTCGACAGCGCGTCGAGCTGTGGCATCAGTGACGTGCGATAGACGTGCACCCACGTGTGGTTCTCGTTGTCGTCCCAGAACAGCGACTGCCAGATGGTCCCGTAGCTGACGGACGACGTCAGCACGACTGGGCTTTTGCAGCACATGTGCTGCATAAGCGCCCACGCGTCCTCAGCCGACGCCACGACGACAAACGCGTGCCCAGCCTCGGCCTCGGTGGCGATGTAGTGGGTGACCTCCTGGGTGATGTTGACGAAGGGCCTGTCACTGATCGAGATACCCTTGTCGGTCAGGTTCACTCCCAGCAGCTGTACAAACAGCGAAATCAGTTGGCTCGATTCGTTTCATTGGCTGCACGTTGCGGTTGCGGCAGAGGTCCAGCCCCTTGAGGAAGTCGGTGGCGACCTCGCTGTGCGTGTCGCTGTTCCAGATGACCACGATGTGCTGCACACTCTCTCTGTTGATAAGGAACGACGCTGCCGTCTGGGCCTCCTGGTAGTACGAAGCGAACAAGTTGACGACGTCTCTGTGCCGCACAAAAGCAAGTCACATTGAGCGCCAAGTGCAACGATTGACGGCGTGTCGCACCTCCTGAAGGGCGTCCTGAGCTTCTGAAGGCCCGAGAGAGGAGCGAACAGCGGAAACAATTGCTTTCGAGTCCCCATGAGGTCCAGCGAGCCCGCCACCTCGCTCTCCGCGAGCCCCGCGAGTGCCACAGCCTTGGGGCGCAGGTCAGAGCGGTCCTGCAAGCGTGGCCGCCCGGCGGTGATGTGCGCACCTCTCGAGTGGTGAACCTGGCGACCGCAGTGGCGACGTCAGTGGTCTTCTCGGTCGAGAGCGCCACCAACCGGCCGCTCTCGCTGTTGTGGGCGCTGAGCGCGGCGGCCATGCCCAGTTGCATGTCGCCCGAGTTGCGCGACCTGGTGTAGTCGTAGCCGACGACGGCCTTGTGCGTCGAGTTGCTTGCGCCGGCCACAGAGCAGCCGCTCCACTTGAACGACCACGACTCGGCGGCCTGCAGCTCGCCGCCGTAGAGGTCCATTTGGGTCATGAAGACCTCGTGGGCGCCCTGGTTGCACCAGTCTTCGGACATCTGTGAGGCACTGCTGGAGCCCACGCCGTCGCCGTAGGGCCCCAGCGTGTAGCTGCAGTGCAGCCTGAACGTGCGGATGTCGCGGAAGATGGCGTCCAGGAAGCGGGCCCGCGTCAGTGGCCACCCGTACAGCTCGAGGGCCCTCGAAGCGGCCGTCGTGAGCAGCCGCCCCGCGATATACCCCTCGAGCGACGTGTGGGTGACGTTCATCAGGGGCTGGTACTTGCGCATCGACGAGCGGAACTCACTGCATTCGGCCCTCGCACAGTCAGTACTAATGAAATCAACTGGACACGAGCTGCGAGGCGCGTACCCTGTTATGCTGTAGTGGCTGTCATAGGGCATGGGGACCACCTGGCTGATGTACACCGACACGCTCTGCGACATCATGCGGACCCACGCCGACTGGGGCGCTGCATCGCGGAGCTCGCCGGCCGTGACGAACGACATGGCGACGTACTGCACGCCCGTCTTGTTCCTCTCGGACATCTCGCGGATGAGCGCCCCCGACATGCTCCCCACCGCCAGCAACACGACGGCCCTCGGGTCTCCGCGTGTACACAGCGCGTCCGCTGCCTTGCGGGCCACCTCGCGGGCTGCGCTCTGCGAGGCCACGACGGCGTGGCCGTAGGAGGAGAGCAGCGCGGCCCCGCCGCTGGACGCGAGCGCCTCCCTGAGGAGCTGCACGGCGTCGCGGCCGAACGGCGTGTCCTGGAAGAAGACGCTCGTCCTGTTGAGGACGCTCCAGCTGCTCGACAGCAGAGACACAATGGCGCTGACCTCGTCGCCCGCCCCGGGCCTCGCGAGGGCCACGCCGGATCTCAGGCTTCCCGACGCGCTAGCGTTCTGAAGAACCGCCGATCGCGTGCGCAGCAGCTCGCTGCCCGTGAGGCCTCCTATGTAGGGCACCGGAACGCCATCCGAGCCCTCGGAGGAGAGCAGCGTGGCGAGGGTGGCCTCGCTGGCCGACGACCCGACGCTGCCCACGATGGCGAACGCAGAGCCCGTGCCGTTGGCGCCCGAGCAGAGCAGCGCCTGCGTGTTGCTCGCCTGCCGGGTGCCGTCGTAGGCGTCGTCGAGCGGCACGAGGACGAACCGGACCGGCGAGGCCTGGTTGGCGGCGGCGAATGCGGCCTCGAAACCCGCACGCACTTCGATGCCTGCCTGCCTGTGCGGGCCCGAGAAAGGTGCGGACTGGCCCACGACCATCACCACCTTCTGTGTTGAGTTGCCTGCATACAGGTCGTACGAGACGCTTGAGCACAGCGACGTAGGTCTTGCGGCAGCGGCGCAGGCCGCGAGGGCCCAGAAGGCGTGCAGCAGAATCCGCAGTGCGCTCGGTAGTAATTTCTGGGAGGAGGGCATGCGGTGTTGTCTGCCTAGGATTCAATACGTTTGTGCAATGAACGGTCGATAGTGCCGCCCCCCGTACCATCGGTGGTGAAATCTGCGAGTCTGCCGGATGAAGCAAAAAAATGGCCCTGATGTCAGTGCACCTGTTCCGCAGTCTCGGGCGGCAGCTGCGGGTGTGAGAGCTCCGGCTGGCGCCCTGACAGTCCGTTCCAGAGGCCAAGCCCAAAAAACCTGTGTGGCATAGACCAGAGTTGGCCGTGCAGGCCACAGAGCTCATTCCCGCCGAGCAGAAGCTGCAGCGCTCCGTCAGTTGCCTTTTTCTGTATGTGCGATTTGCGAGTCTCACGCAACGCTTTAGGTATGTGAATTTCTGATGTACGTTCACCCAGTTTTCTCTCCGCTTGTGCCAATGCGTTCAGCTGTGGTGCCACGATGTCGGAGGGCTTTTTCTGGCTGCATCAACTGTGCTACCTCAATCTCCAAAAGGTGTGCATTTGACCGCAGAAGCTCAAGAAGAGGAGGTCTGAGAGCCATTCGGGGGCGCAATTTTTGTTTTTTGACGGGCGACTCCTTGCAATGTCTTCCATGGTACCGGAAGAGGAAAGTGGATCCGAGTGCAAATACGAGGAGTGACCCGGTAAAGACGGCGGACCACAGGCCCACAGAAGAGGGTCAACAGAAGGGATACAGACTCCGTACTAATGGCACTTCAATGTTGCTTTGATGTGGGATGCACCAAGAACGTTACGGATTTATGCTCAGGTCCGAGGAACCTGGAGGAGCCACGTGTTCCTCCCTTGCCTGCATCAGAGTGGGTGTGGCAGTCCCGAACCAGAGCTCTTGGGGCAGGGCGGCAGCCATCAGGTCGTCGTCCGCCCCGTCCCGTATCTTCGATGTCAAGGAAACCTCGGACAAGATGTTGCGCGCTGTCTGGGGCGAGCTGCTGATGCTCAGGTCCGACGGCAGCTCAAACGTGCCAGCACCCTTTTGGAGTTGAATATTGTTATCGACCAATAGCATGTGCGCAGTGTTATGCGAATCGAGTACGCACAGGGAAGGTTTCTGAGGATCCGGAACACAGATGGCCTCCTCTCGGGCTCCTTCTGCCAGCAGCGTGACAGCAGAATTGCCACCTCCATGGGCGTCGATGGGTGTATCTCTGACAATGCTCCCTGGTTCTGTTCTGCGACGTCGGTGCTTGGGCTTCTGTTGGACTCTTGGCATGTGTGGAGGATGTGTGCAACGAGGACTGGCTCGAGTTGTATAGATCGGTGGGGGGAATAGCTCCCACAGTGTAATTCCAAATGCTGCCGGTATCATAAATGACGAGCTTTTTGCTTGGAGGAGGCCTAATCAGTGAATATGACGTAGTTAGTGGTTCCGGCCTCATTGTTTCTTGGCAAAAAGCAAGTGATTATGATGGTGACACTAAGAAAGTAGATCCTTGATAAGAGGGCACTGTAGCGCCTGCCAGCAATATTCAAACAGTGTCGAATGATGCGTGAGGAAACAGTGACCTTAGCCCTCTTCAGTCACTCAGTGATGGCTGTGAAGGACTCTGTGGAATGGGACTGAGAGAGTTTTATGTTATTGCAGGAAGAACAACTCCTATCATTTAGATCACATCCATACACCAAAAAACTGCCAGGATTCAAAAAATCTCAATTCCAAATCTACCCAAAAGATCGTTTGGGTTTCTTCTGTTGAGTGGTGGGAGAGCAAGATACCGGGAGGATATCTGCCACAGGAAAAGGACAATAGTTTCAGAAGAATTCCAAAACTTGTATGTGCAATACTTGGTGAATTGGTTCAGCTTGATCCTTCTCTGCCTATTCATTGGGAGAGGTGGGGTTGGACATAAGACATGAAATTCTGAGACTGCCCAAGGGGTGCAGTTACAGTTCTTCAGTAAGACTGTTCTGAGGCCTGGGTGCCAGTCACAGTTCGTCAATAGAGCTATCCGGACCTGGTTCCGCGAATTACAGTTCCAGTAGTTCCAGTTTTCGGTTGAGGACCTTCTGCTGGGTGGTGGGATAGCAGGATATTTCTGAGGGTATCTCACCTCACTGGCAGGAATAAACAATGAGTGTTCCCTCAAAGGAGCTGATGGACGTGACAGCAACAGTGGGGGTGGAGACAGTGGCAACAGTGGCTGCATGGCTGACTGTTCAGCACCCTGCACTGCAGGTGACTCAGAATGCGGCATTGGGAGGATCTGGGATGCTCTCCTCTCCGTGATGTTCATTGCCCTTGCCTCTGCCTGGCTGCAGACGAAGTGAAAGTTCAGTGATGGCTCTATCACCAGTGATAACTCCTTCCACCACCATCCTGCAGACTCCAACGTTCATGGAGCCCAACATCACTCTGGATATTTCTATCATTCCTTGGGCCAATGCCTGTGCTGCCTTCTCAAGTACGTGCTCAGGAGAAATAGCATCGTTTCCCGTTCCACTACCAGTAAGGGATCAAGTACGTGCTCAGGAGTTCTGGGGGCCTCTGTGACAGGTATCTTCCTGCTACTGGTTATATAACTGGCAATAAAACCCCATACTGCCATCTCCTGCCTGCCTCTGCACTGTGGAAACACGTTTTGATTGATCACTTAATCATATACAGAGAGTTGCAGAGATCACTAAGCTTAAGAAGAAGGAGCTCACTGCAATCCAAGCCACGCAGACGAATGATGCGTTTTTCGATTGCTGTTTTTCTTGCAAATTATGTTCACTTTCCCCCCCCACTCCAAAAACCTCAATTTTATGTGCATGCACGTATTCACATATCGGTGTGAAAATCTGGGTTTTTGGCTTTGACAGAATCTTGTATTTTACTATTATACTGACTGCTTTTCATTGTTTTTCAACATATAAAACAATTATCACTGTTTTTCTTAACCTCAAATGACTGCTAAGTCACATGGTCATTTGCTGATGTTCGAGCAGGAGGTTTCAGTGATCAGGTATGAATCAGGTACCAACACCACGTACCTGCAGCTGGACCACAACCACCACATCATCAGCATCCTGTTCATCCACGTCATGAAGAACTACAAGTGGCAGCTCCCCACAATCACTGATGCTATGGTCACCTCTGCCACATTTTGGAGGATATTCTGTGGAATCCCCATCCACTTCACCATCTACACAGTGTGTTTCACCCCTTTTCTTTGCAATTTCCCCTTACTCATTTTCCCTGCAGTGATGCCTGTTCCCCTGAGACGTGGATTGACCAGCTCATCCACATTGCCCATCTCAGGTTCGTTTGTTCTACTGCATTTAATACCTCTTTCTCATCCCCTTTTTCGGATGCATGATACAGCTGCCAATCCACACAAGAGTACTCTGACCCACTCTGAGCTCTACAGCATCACACTGCATGAATGCTCCTTCCTCAGCCACACCCGTGTCAAGAAGAACTTCTTCGCCAAGTTCATGAACACCATTGACTGCACCGATCCCATTGTCCTTGCCCTCATCAACAACCTCATGGCCCTGATCCCACATCCATGTTTCTGCAGCTGCACCAACCTGATTAACATCAGATTCCTCTACCTCAGCACGCAGTGCCAGATGACCTGCCTCGAGTTCCTCTTCTCTGATGAGCCAACATCATCCAGTGGGATGGTATGCCTCTTTTTTACTTAGTTTTTTTCATTTTCCCTAGACAATAATGCAGATGCTATCACAGATGCCAATAATTGCTAGCCCCTGTGCTCGCCACCCACCCCTGAACATCCCACTCTGTACCATATACCCCACATGCTAATCGCTCTTGTCCTCTGTGCCCCCCTCTCCCCCCCCCCCCCCCTGCTGTTCACCTGACTTCACTGCCTGTTTTTCCCATGTTTCTTGTCAAGATTTTTCTCTTTTTGGAGCACCAAGATCCCAGCTTTTTCGTGGTTATTGTAACCACGCCTGCGACCCTCTTGGGGAAAGTGATTACTAGATCCAAATCTAAGTGGCCCCCAGAGTTGTATGACCACAGTGTGTGCTCAGTATGCTGCCACACACACTGTAGTTGGTCAGGCAAACTCGTGCAACTCCATTTTCAGGCATTCAAAGCACCCCGGGGGAACATTATCACCCGGAGGGGGCGCCGTTCTTGGCTATCTATTGAGATTTTGGTACATGCTGGCTGCCCTGAGGAGCCCATGTCCCACCTCTCTCAGTCTGCAGGTCCAATGGTCTTCCGGGTGCAAACGAGAATTCGTTTCTTCAATGTGATTCTTTTCTTTTGGAAGAGGGGGGGGACGCTGGGTAGGCGAGGGCTGAGGGTAATAGGAACATGAATACTCGTTTCCTATGAACAGTGATAGGGATCCGATGAGCCTGGGGGAGCCACATGCAGTTCCCCTGCTTGCACAAGAGAGGGGGCTGCAGATCCAAACCCAAGTTCCTGGGGCAGGACGGCAGCCATCAGATCGTCGTCCGCCACGTCCCTTATCTCTGATGTCAGCGAAACCTCAGACATGATGTTTTGCGCTGTTTGGGGCGAGCTGCTGATGCTCATGTCCGACGGCAGCTCAAACGTGCCAGCGCCCTGTTGGGTGCGAGATGAGTTATCTGCCTTTCTCTTCTTTACAAAGGCTGATCGAGTGCGCACGGCGAATGTCTGGGGCCAGTTCCTGAGTATCTGGAACACAGAGGGCCGCCTCTCGGGCTCCTTCTGCCAGCAGCGCGTCAGCAGCATCGCCACCTCCTTGGGAGTCGACGGGTGGATCTCTGGCAGTGCATCTTGGTGTGGCGACGCCATCGCCTGGGTCTCTGCTGGGGCCTGGACAGGCGCGGAGGAGTGCGTCACAGACGAGGACTTGCTCGAGTTGGACATTCCGGCATACAGGTCTGCGGGGAGGAACAGCTCCCACAGTACAATTCCAAATGCTGTGTGGAAATATGTCAAGTGTGAAAGAAAATAAACTGTGGGAAGATAAGAGAGAGAGGCATACCGAACACATCCGACGCTGTGGTTGCTGGCTTTCCTTCAATTATCTCGGGAGCCAGCCATCCCGTGTGCCTTCTGCCGGAGTGGCTTGAGCTTTTTCCCTTGGAACACCAAAAGTCGCAGATCTTGGTCACCATGCTCCCGTCAATCTACGGAAATCAAATGAACGGACTGAATCCCGTGATTGTGTTCGAACCATGAGGGATTGGCTTGAGAGGTTTCCGTGGACCACAGGTGGCTTTGCTGAATGCAAGAACGCAAGTCCCTTGATGGTGTCCTGCAGAGGCCGATGAGACCACCTGGCGGGTGTTTGTGCCGACATACGAAAGCGATGGCGACATCGTTGTAGTAGTTCATGTTCTGCTTGTTCTTTTTCAGATACTCGTGCAGCGACCCCGACGCCATGTACTCTGTCAATCAGTTGTCGTCAATCATACTGTGTTGCGAGCCACGAAGATGTTCGCACCGCTGACAATGAGGAGGTCAGTGTTGGACTCGCTGAACCCCAGCAGCATCAGCAGGTTGGGGTGGTGCAGGCTGTGCGTCAGCGCTATCTCGCTCTTGACGGCCTCGAGGCCCTCTCGCGTGACGGCTGTCTTGTCGATGACTCTGACGGCCACAGGTGTCCCGTGCCAGTCCCCGTTGTGCACTGTCCCCAAGTGGCCCTTGCCGATGCGCTCTCCGATCTCCAGCTCGCTCCTCTTGAGCTTCTTAAGTGGGGTTTTTCTAATACTCCTCATTACGATGGCCACGATGAGGAGGGAGCACACGACAACGAAGCTGGGGATTGTTATCGACAGGATCACTGTGCGCTCAGTGTGGTCTGAGGGGTGGCTCTTCTCTGGATCGAACTCCTTCCCGCATCTTCTGTCCTCTCGTATGGTGAAGTCGGTATTGCGGAACTCACTTCCATCCCACTCTGAGAGGTAGACGGTGTCCATGCCCTGGTTGCAGAGCCTCTCGCCGCTGTTCTGGTCTAGGAAGGGCCCCACTGTGATCTTCTTGTTGATCTTGAAGTACTTCTTGGTGTAGATGGCCTTTAGGAGCGTGTCTGCCGTGACGCCGTCTGAGGACAGGTCATCCTTGTTCATGCTATCGAGCACGGCGGAGATGAACCTGCCCACGAGGAACCCGTCGAGCGGCACCTGGAGCTGGTCGATAACCGACACCCAGCTCTCGAATTCCTGGCGCAGCGCGTTGCCCGACGACAGCGAGTCGAGCTGCGGCGTCACTGTGGTGCTGTACACGTTCGTCCACGCCTTGGCGGTGCTTTCGTTGGACATCGTCTCCCACAAATCGTCGCCGCCCATGACAGAGGTGAGCACCACCGGGCACGTGCGAGATGCGCCTCGTATGCTCTTCAGCAGCTGCCACGCGTCCTCCACGTCCGCGACGACGATGAAAGAGGCCCCGTCCTTCGCCTTGGCCACAACGTAGTCCAGCAGGCGCTGCGTGACATTCTGGAACGGCCTGTCCTCAATTGCGACGGCCCTCTCGACGCCAAGCAGCTGCCCAGTCGGCGTCAGACAATCAGCGCTGGCTCGAGTGGGCTGCAAAGCAGCGCTGGCGCACTCTCTTGGCGAGGCAGATGGCCAGCCCATCAACGATGTCCTTTCCGGCGTCGTGGTGCGTCTGCGAGTTCCACAGCACAATAACGCTCCCCGCGTTGTGCCGCTGGACGAGGAAAGACGCGGCTGTCCGGGCCTCCTGGTAGTACGACGCGAACAGGTTTATAACGCCTCTGAGGCAGAGACTAGCCGTGAGCCCATTTCGCCCCAGTGAAGAGGAAGGTTGGGAGCGTCTCGCGAGCCTTACGAAAGGGTACCGGAGGACTCGGAGGCCTGAGAAGGGCGCGATTAGCGGGATTAGCAGCTCCCCCTTCTTGATGAGCTCCAGCGACCTGTTGACCTCCTGCTCCGCCAGCGCCGCGATCGCCACGACCTGCGAGCGGGGATGAGACGCGCGCACGCCTGTGGCATCGCACGTGGCTCTCCCGGAACTTGTCGAACGCTGCGTCGATGACCGCGCTATGCGCGGCCGTCAGCGCGACAGGCCTGCTGCTGTCGCTGTTGTGCGCGCTCGCGGCAGCAGCCAGCCCTATCCTGAGGTGGTTCCAGTCGACCGTGTCGGTGATGAAGAAGCCGACGAGCGACTTGGGCGACGTGTCGTTCCACCGGGACGAGCAGCCGCTGAACTTGAACGACCACGAGTCGACGGGCCACATGTCGCCCCAGGGCAGGAGCATCTGGGTCATGAAGACCTCGTGGGCGCCCTGGTTGCACCAGTCGTCCTCGGTCTGCGCCGCCTCCGTTGTGCCCACGCCGTCGCCGTAGGGCCCCAGCGTGTAGCTGCCGTAGAGCTTGAACGTGCGGATGTCGCGGAAGATGGCGTCCAGGAAGGTGGCACGCGTCAACGGCCACCCGTTGAGCTCGAGGGCCCTCGACGTCGCCTCCATGACGAGGCGCCCGGCGATGAACCCCTCGAGCGACGCGTGCGTGTAGTTGACGCCCGGTTGGTACTTCTGCATCGCCTTCTGGTACTCTCTGCCCCACGCAGCCCACGTGAGACGCGTGAGATGCGTTGTGGCCGAAGAGGGCCCCAGTGCAGCGCACGTTACGATGCGGTACTTCGAGTGGTAGTACCGTGGCAGCGGGACGATCTGCGTGAAGAAGAGCGTCGACCCCTGCGAGTCGGCCATCTCCCACGTGGATTGGGGCAGCGCGGCGTAGAGCTCCTCGGGCGAGACGAACGACATGGCGACGTACCGGATGTCCCCCTTGTTCCTGCGCGCCATCTCCTGCACCAGTGCTGCCGACATGCTCCCCAGCGCCAGCAGCACCACAGCCCTCGGGCAGCTGCGAACGCACAGCGCGTCCGCGGCCTTGACGGCCATCGCGCTGAGGTCACTCTGCGTGGTAACGACGCCGCTGTGCGCCGACGAGAGCAGCTCGCGCCCGCCGTTGGACCGGAGGGCACTGGAGAGGAGGCCGAAGGCATCGCGGGCGAACTGCGTGTCCTGGTAGAACACGCTCGTGTGGTTCAGGTAGCTCCAGCTGTCTGTCAGGAACGACACGATCGCGCCGACCTCGTCGCCCCCGCTGGCCCTCGCCAGCACCACGCCGGCCCTCGCGCTGTCCGCCCTCCCCGCTCCCGGCATCACAGACGCGCGTGCACGAAGCTTCTCGCTGCTCGTCAGCGCCCCCACAAACGGCACTGGCACCCCGTCGCTCCCCGCCGACGCCAGCAGCGTGCCCAGCGCCGCCTCGCTGGCCGACGACCCGACGCTGCCGGCCATGAGGAACGCGGGCCCCGTGCCGTTGGCGCCCGAGCAGATGAGCTGCTGTGTGTTGCTGGCCTGCCGCCCGTCGTCGTAGGCGTCGTCGAGCGACGCCAGCACGAAGCGCACCAGCGACGCCTCGTTGGCCGAAGCGAACGCCGCCTCGAGGCCTGCGCGGACGTCGGTGCCTGTGCGTGCGTGGGGACCCGTGAAGGGCGCGGACTGCCCGACGACGAGGAGAGGCTTGTCGCCAGCGGCAGCGGTGCTGTTGGGGTACAGCGCGTGCGAGACGGCCGCGCACGGCGAGCGCTGCGAGCTCCACCCCCTCGCCGCCGCCTCCGGGGCGTTGAGCAGGAGGAGTAGCAGGAGGAGGAGGAGGCGGGGCGGGGCGGAGCGGTGCATTTGCCTTTGGGGGCCTCAGAGAGGCTCTGCTGCAAGGCAAAACAAAAGCCCTCACAGGAACACAACAGACTGTAGCAGTCGCCGCTGCAACAGTGGAACTGTCCGAACTCTGTCAGGTGACGTAATCTGAGAAAAAACGGGGGGAAACCGCCACGTCTGCCACATCATCAGCGCTCGAAAAATATGGTGTGGCAGCGCGCGCACACGTGCGTAGCCGTCGGGGAGTCTCCGTGTCGGGCACATTCCGCGGTTTCGCAATTCTGGCAAATTAAATCGCGGAGATACCAGCCGGGTATCTGAGAGATATTTACCCGCCGCGCGCCGTAGGCACCATGCGCGCTCTGTGGGTGGCCCTCTGCGCCTGCGCGCTCGCCGCCGCCTTCCGCGTCCCCGACACCCCCGCGGCCGAGTCGCGCGACCCCGTCTCGCTGTTCACGGGCCTGACGCAGGCGGACGTGGCCGTCGCCCTCGGCTCGCTCTCCCTCGCCCGCGCCGCCCTGGGCCCCCGCGCCCCCGCCGTGGCTGCCGCTGCTGCTGCCGGGGCTGCTGCCGGGGATGCTGCGGGGGCTGCGGAGGCCAGCGGCAGCAGCAGCGAGGACGAGGCCCCGTGCGGGCCGGGCCAGCTGGCCGACGGCAGATGCGTCTGCCCCGGGGACAGGCACGAATCAGTTGATCCGCGTATCTCCGATTGGGCGAAATCGCGATATTCCCCTCATTTGTGTGGAATCCCGGAATCCCGTCGGGATATTTTGCGCCTGGCAGGACGGGGCTGCGCTGCGAGGCCCGCAAGCCCATGCGCTGCTCGGCCGAGCTGCTGAGCCCCGCCGCGCGTGCGGGCGAGCCGGGCGGGTTCGACGCGGTGTCGTGTGACGTGGCAAACGCGTCGGAGGTGCGGGTCGAGTACAGGATCGGCTGCACGTTCGCCGCCTCTGGCGAGAACGTCACCGGGTCGTCGGACCAGTGGCTGCTGTCGCTCAAGTACTTTGACTTTGGCTCGCTGACCAACGACCAGCACGTGAGCGCGTTTCATCCAATCACTTGATTCTGATTGATTCCCGTATCTTTGGGGTTCCCGAATATCCAATTACTTTTGGGTTCCCTTATCCTCAACATCTCCTGTGTTCGCAGCGCAATGAGGTCGCGCTTAGCGCTGCGCAGGTGGCGGGGACCGAGGCCGTTGTGTTCCGCATGCCCGTCGCTGGGGTCGCTGCCAAGTACCACCCCGGGGGCCGCTTCTACGCAGAGCTCTGTGCGTCTGCAGTGGCCTGCTCTTCCCCGTTCCATCACTGCGCTCACTGCTGTGCGCGTGCAGTCTTCTCGGACAGCGCGGCCAACGCGCCGGGGGCCTGCGCGGGGCTGGTGATGCACAGGCTGTACCTGGAGGAGCGCGTGCCCACGGGCCACACGCAGTTCCGCCTGAGCTCCGGGGCCATCGCCGGCATCGTCATCGCCTGCGTCGTCGCCACCGCCGCTGTCGCCGGCTGCGTCTATTACGCCGTGGCCGCCAAGAGGAAGAGGGCCAGGGCCAAGGCGCTCAAGTGCCAGTGAGCGTACGGCACCGCCACTGACTGGTCTCTGCTCCGCATTTTTGACACTTCGGTACACAATTGAAGGTGAGCTAGCAGTGTGGCTCTTAGCGAAAAGAGCCAGTGCCTGGGTGCTGTACAAAACGAGGAGCAGTGGAAGCAGTCTTCTTTGTTGTGGTCACTCGCCCAGTGCATCAGTCTGTGCGATGGCGATGCGCGTGTGCCCACAGAAGGAGGCTTTTGCCAATTGGCATTGGAGTGGATGTCTCAGAGGCCCTTGCCAAGGGCAGAAGTCACGAGCTCCTGAGGCTGCAGGACTGTCATCATGCCGTCGACAGGTCGCGGGCAATGGTGGGTACAGACACGAATTTCTGCAACTAGTACTCTCCCGGCGAGCCGATGCTGAGGTTCGAAGTTATCTCGAAGGATCCTTCAGCCTGTTGGGGAGGGGCCTGAGCCTCAGTGTGAGGGGGCTGCGCACGAAGACCTGTGGCCAGCTCCTGAGGATCTGGAACACAGAGGGCCTCCTCTCGGGCTCCTTCTGCCAGCGGTGTCCCGAGCATCTCGGCCTCCTTGGGAGTCGATGGGTGGATCTATGGCTGTTCACTGTGGCGCTCGATTGTGTCTGAGGCCTGTGCGGACGAGGAGTGCAAAGGAGGCAGGGGAGACTTGCTGGCCGAAACGAACACAGACAAGGACTTCCTCGGGTGAGTTAACCGTGGAGACGAGCAGCTGGGTGGGGAGGAACAGTTTTCACAGAACGATCCCGAACGCTGGATCCGAAATCAAGTCGATATTGAGGGAAAGCAGGCAACCACAGCAACTGACGTATTCGGTCCCGGAATCCGGCTGCTGAAACCCCCTATTCCAAACGGCTCGGGGCTTTATTGAGCAGCCCTTTTCGTGCAAACAGACGCGGCAGGGGTGGACATGGGCGGTTCCGTGCACTCCGGAAATAATCCCAACGAAGCCTGCAATGCTTTTGCCGATAAGAGGAGTTATTGGCCACCAGCGTGAATTGAACAACGTGCACCAGACATATTTCACGATGTACAAGACGTGCATTTCGCGAACAAACAACAACAGGATGAAGGGCAGAAGACTGGGAAATTCAGAGTGATAATGCAACGGCAGGGAGCATGAGACACCCGCCAGAATTCAATAAGAACTTGAAGAAGTTCACAATAAAACCGCACCCGATGTCCACGTGGTTGTGGGCTGCAGCCTATCAGTGTGCCGATTGAAGGTACACAATAGGGGGCACGCAAGAGACTTGCAGAAGGGAGACATCGTATCCAGCGTAGCGTGGGTAGAGTGGCTT
Organism: Mastigamoeba balamuthi; assembly: GCA_902651635.1. Taxonomy (NCBI): domain Eukaryota; phylum Evosea; order Mastigamoebida; family Mastigamoebidae; genus Mastigamoeba; species Mastigamoeba balamuthi. The sequence goes on from CACRSC010000020.1 coordinate 334,451, forward strand.
ATTCAAAGAAGAGTGATCCAAGCTAGAAACACCTATCGCAGAAGGGTTGACGCCCCAGAGAAGAGGGTCTGTTAGTTGTTGAGGAGAACCCTGTCGGACCCTTTTCGTCACTGCTGCTCAGAACCGTTAACAACGCATTCTCGGCTTGATGAGCCTCCGTGCACGATTGAGCAGATTACCATATTATCTTCAGCCACACTGAGATGTACTAGTGAGTGATTCGTTCTGTAGTTGCTGCAAACACCAATACGAGTGCGGCTTTTTCATTTCAGAGCTCAAAGCGTGACTTATGGGGGAATGTTGTCCTCACGAACTCGAGGAGTTGCTCGAGTGCCTTGGCCTCCTTGGCGCTGCCATCCTGCAGACAGAGGCAGTCGGGGTCTTGGGCCAATATCCTCTCTAGCGAAGCCGCGTTCACGTCGGTCATGTCGCCCCACTCGACTGTGTGCAGAGATGCTCTGCCGAGGTCAGCGACGCCCTCGCCCAGCCCCAAGTGCAGCTGCGCCATCGCCATCACCACATCTGTCGTGTGCCGCAGCTGGTGCGTTGTCGTCGCGCTCATCTCACGGGGCCATAGAGACCACGCCATTTCCGACAGCCCCTGCGCGAGCACCAATCAGTTGATTTTCACAACAAAACGACAGCGAATTCGAGCAAAAGAACAGAAGTCCGCGTTTCAGATGACTCGATTCGGGATGTCGGCTCTGAGAGTTGGGCGATAATCAAGTGAACACGGGAAGAGAAATCAAGGGCACCTTGGACCACAGGTAGCACGAGTGGCTTGGGTAGCTGCGCGACCTCGGGCCGTATCGCATGCTGAGGACCTCGTTGGTGAAATACAGCTGCCTGTGCCACGACGGCTCGAGGCACCCCGGGTAGCTGGGCGCCTTCTGCCTTCCTTTGTCTGCGCAGTGTGTCGATCTTGTGCGTCAGAGGACACTATTTCGGGGAGCGGGTTTTCCACGAAAATAGCACTGACGAAATACGGGTCGGCTCCCTCCCGTGACAAAGAAGCTGCGGGCTAGGGGCTTCCAGAGGAAGACGTCGTCGTTGAGGTAGAGGAAGCACTGCGAGAGGCCCGGGATGCGGTGCAGATTGGCCTCGATGGCGTTGGAGTTTTCGGTGGGCAGGCCGCCCGAGAGGTCTCCGGGGAAGATCGCCGCGTGCGGCACCACCGACACGCTTGACGCGTTCAGCCACTCTGGGACCTGCCCGTCGGTCACCAGGAACACGCTCCGCACCCAGGGGGCGTTCTGCTCGAGGGACCTGAGGCTGAACCTGAGCGTCCCTATGTCTCGTGTCCTCGACTCGGCCGCTGCGTCGGTGACCAATTGGTCCCTGACTCCGTGCGAGACCCCGCTGCCGTCCTGATCGGTAGCCGACGATCGTGCAGGCTTGCGGGACGTGCGGCTGTCAACCCACGTGTAGACAACGTCGATTTCCTGCAGGGCGAGAGGGCGAGAGGGCGAGGGGTCAATTCCCCTAGCTGCAGAAGTTTCCACACCACCGAGGTGCACACGCACATCGCATTGCACGCGGCCCACACGCCTCTGGCCACGCTGGCGAGCGACGCCCGGCCTCGTGTCTGTGGCCAGCGGCTCGTGGGACGCTGTTTGCTGATGTGTGGCCGACGAGGTAGCAGCGGACTGCTGAGCTTCTGCCCTGTGGGTCGCCAAGTACAGCTGGCACAGAGCAACGAGCAGAGCAAGAGGCACTAACAAAGCTGCACGCATACTCTCGTACTTTGGGCAGCACTGCCTCTGCTTCCTGAGGCGAGTGACTTGCTTGGTCTCGCCTTTTTTTGCTTGAGAGGCGAGGCACAGGGCTCGGAAGGAGATGTGATGGATCTATTGTGCTTTTCCGGATCTTCATATGATCTCAAAATAGAGGCATCCTTTTCAATCGTGCTACAGAACCTTCTACGCATTCGATTTCATCGCCACCTGAAGGGCCATCTATCTGGTGCGCATGGGATGTGTCCAGAAAAGTGAGCAGACAGGAGGATACGAGTTCTGTGCTGTACAATCGATCGCGGTCTTCGTTGCAGTGCCATTGCTCCTGTGGTTCGGCTGGCGTGTCTGTGCAATGGGTGGGTGCGACCACAGGGCGGCGCTGCTATTGGAGTGTGCAGCGGGGCCTCGAGGCATGCTGTCACATGCCCTGCCCCGACGCCGGGGCCACGAGGTCTGGCGGCACGACGGCCACCATCATGTCGTCGTCGGACAGATCCCGCACAATGGTGGGCAGAGACACGTCGCACAGGAAGGTGTTCCCTCCCGGCGAGCTGACGCTCAGGTCCGAGGGGATCTCGAAGCACCCGTCAGCCTGTTCGTCGAGGAGAAGGACCTGTGGTGTCAGAGAGCTGGTGGGGCGTCCGGGAGGGCTGCGGCTGCGCACGAAGATCTGAGGCCAGCTCCTGAGGATCTGGAACACTGAGGGCCTCCTCTCTGGCAGGCTCTGCCAGCAGCGGTGCAGTAGTGCCACGACCTCCTTGGGCGTCGACGGGTGGATCTCTGGGAGCTCCCTGCGCTGCTGATGCCCCGCGAGGACCTGAAGGTCCACGTTTCCCGCCTCCGAGACCTGTGCGACCATGGAGTGCGACGGCGACCCGGGCGATCTGCTCGCAGACACTGCGGACATGGAAGACGACTGCTTCGAGCTCGAGTACGATGTGGAGGCGTGGTAATCGGCGGGGAGGAAGAGCTCCCACAGAACGATCCCAAACGCTGGAGCCGAGCAAGGTCAGTACGTGAGGCTCTCTGCTCAGCCCTGGCGCACCGAAGACGTCACTTGCCGTGGTTGCCTGCTTGCCTGCGATGAGCTCGGGCGCAATCCAGTCGCAGTGTCTCCTGGCGTTGCTACTCGAGCTCTTCTTGTTACTGGAGCACCAGAAGTCGCAGATCTTGGTCACCATGGTCCCGTCGATCTGTTCTGCTTGATGAGTCTGACTCGGGTGTTGTCCGCGCACCATGAGTGACTTGCTCGACAGGTTTCCGTGGACCACAGGTGGCCTCACCGAGTGCAGGTACGCTAGCCCCTTGATGACATCCTGGCAGCAGTGGTTTCCGGAGTGGTCTTGAGTCCGGCTGTTGTCTACTACTGAAGAAGGCTCACAAAGGCGATTGCGACTTGGTTGTAGTAGTTCATGTTCTGCCTGTTCTTCTTCAGGTACTCGTGCAGCGACCCAGATGCCATGTACTCTACGATATCGAGTGAACAGTGAGCAGGTACGCAACAAATCGAGCCACGAAGAAGTTCGCACCGCTGACGATGAGGAGGTCAGTCTTTGACTCGCTGTACCCCAGCAGCATCAGCAGGTTGGGGTGGTGCAGGCTGTGCGTCAGCGCCATCTCGCTCTTGACGGCCTCGAGGTCCTCTCGCGTGACGGCCGTCTTGTCGATGACTCTGATGGCCACAGGTGTCCCGTGCCAGTCCCCGTTGTGCACTGTCCCGAAGTGGCCTTTGCCGATGCGCTCCCCGATCTCCAGCTCGCTCCTCTTGAGCACCTTCGGTGCCGACGAGCGACCTCTGCGCCTGACCAGAACCACCGCTACCAGGAGCGTGCACACGACTGTCGTCCCGGGAATCGTTGTCGACAGGATCACCATGAGGAAGTTGCTTCTGCTCGCAGGGACCTCGTCGGGATCGAACTCCTTCCCGCANCGATGAACGAGTGGCCGGGCACAGCGCCCTCGATGGCCTGATCGACCCCGTCGTCGGCCGTGACGTTGGCGAACTGCGTGCTCGCGATCACGAGGCGCCTCTCCGTCAGGTTGACGCCCAGTAGCTGCAAGCCATGTGAGAGGAGAAGGCAGAGGCCCAGGGCCCAGGGTTTTGCATCCGAGAGCTCACGTTGCGCTCGCGACTCAAATTGAGGCCCTTGACAAAGTCGTTGCCCGCGTCCCAGTGCGTCTCGCTGCTCCACAGCAGAGTGATCCTGCTGACATTCTCGCGCTGCACCAGGAAGGCCGCGGCGGTGCGGGCCTCCTGGAGGTACGACGCGAACAGGTTGACGACCCCTCTGCGGTTGCAGCTGTGAGCTGCTGGCAGTCTGAATCAGTGCGCGCCTGTGGAACGGCCATCGGAGCTGCTGGAGGCCAGAGCGAGGAATGATCAGCGGCAGCCGCTGCTGCAGGTCGACGAGGTCCACGACGACCTTGGCCTCCGCATCGGGCAGTCCGACCATCGCTACAGCCTGCGCCGGCAGAGTCAGCCACGCGGCAGGCCACTCAGGCCCACAGAAGCGCACGTTGGCCTTGGCGAGGGTCGCTGCCGCCGTGGCGGTGTCGGTGTTGAACATCGCGAGGGTCATGCCGCTCTCGCTCACGCTGTTGTGCTCGCTGATGGCGGCAGAGAGCCCGATCTGTAGTAAGACCTCCTCTGTGGACACCATGCCGCTGCTGACCCCCACGGCAGCCCTAGGCGACGTGCTGTTCCACCCGAGCACCGAGCAGCCACTGAACTTGAACGTCGACTCCTCGACGGCTTCCAGCTCGCCGCTGGAAATGTTCATCTGCGTCATGTAGACCTCGTGTGCGCCCTGGTTGCACCAGTCGTCCTCGGTCTGCGCCGCCCCCTCGGTGCCCACGCCGTCGCCGTAGGGCCCCAGCGCGTAGCCGAAGACGCTGAACGTGCGGATGTCGCGGAAGATGGCGTCGAGGAAGTGGGCCCGCGTCAGCGGCCACCCGTTGAGCTCGAGGGCCCTCGACGCGGCCGTGGCGATCAGGCGGCCCGCGATGAACCCCTCGAGCGACGCGTGGCTCACGTTCATGTCGGGCTGGTACATCGCCATCGCGTTCTGATACTCGCTGCAGCGGCCCGACGGTGAGCGGCGAAGGCACGGGAAGGCAGCGCACCTGACGAGGCGAGTGCCGATGCTGGTGGGCATGGGGACCATCTGGCTCAGGAACACGCCCGAGGACAGCTGGGTCTCGAGGGCTCTCCGCGCCTGCGGGGACACAGCAGCGAAGAGCTCGTCGGCGGCGACCCATGCCATCGCGACGTACTGCACGTCCAGCTTGCGCTGCCTCGCCATCTCTTCGATCAGCGCCCCCGACGCCCTCCCATCGGCGGCAAGCACCACGGCCTGCGGGTCCCCGTGTGCGCACAGCGTCGCCACGGCCTGCTCCGCCATCGCGCGCAGGCTGCCAGGCGTGTCGGCGGCGCGGTGGCCGAAAGACGAGAGCAGCGAGGTCCCCATGGACCTCAGCGACGCCGCGATGTAGTCCACGGCACCGCTCAGGGCGGGCGTGTCCTCGTAGAAGACGCTGGTGCTGTTGAGGACGTACCAGTTGCTCGACAGGAATGAGAGGATGGCGCTGATCTCTGCTGGGCCACCGGCCCTCACCAGCGCCACGCCCGTCCGCGGGGCCCCAAATGCCGCGCTCGCGTTCTGGAGGACCACAGACCGCCTGCGAAGGGCCTCGCTGCTCGACAGCCCGCCGATGTAGGGCACCGGCGCCCCGTCCGAGCCTTCGTACTCGAGCAGCACTCTGAGGGCGGCCTCGCTGGCGTACGCCCCGACGGTGCCGGTGATGGCGAACGCGGGCCCCATGCCGCCCGCGCCAAAGAAGAGAAGCTCCCTCGTGTTGCTCTGCAGGCGCTCGTCGTCGGCCGCGTCGTCGAGCGACACCAGCGCGAACTTGAGCAGCGACGTCTCGTTGGCGAGGGCGAAGGCGGCGCTGAGGCCCGCGCGCACGTCGACGCCGGACTGGGCGTGCGGGCCCGTGAAGGGGGCCGACTGCCCCACGACCATCAGGGCGGCGCCGCTGTCGTCGGGCCGCACGTCGTACGAGATGTTCGCGCACGGCGAGAGGCCCGCTGCTGCGTGCGCCGCCGCGAAGACGCAGAGCGCAAGCAGTGCCGGGCGCTGCATGTGTGCCTGCTGTGTCTGTGTACGCAGTGTGTTACGGTCTCTGTAGAGAACAGAGTATGAGTGAGCACTGGCGGTGCTGGGAATTATGCCCTCACCCATGCCGCAAAGGGGTAATGGCCTTTCTGCCATTAGCTCATAATCCACTGGGACGTCTTCTGTTGTCCCAATGCGGCGCGTTTTCCCCTCCCAAGCCGCGCAGCCTTGGAGCACCTCTCGTCAATTCCCCCTTGATCGGTTCGGTTAGCTGGCGAGCTGCCGCTGCAAGCACGGCGCCCCGGGAGACAGGGCAGAGGCGCAGGTCTGCCGCTGTTCAGAGCGCTCGCAGGCAAACTAAAAACTCGGCACCGCTTCCCAGAGTGGGCAACACGCTGCTTTGGGGATAAAGACTGTGCGGGAATTGGGGGGGAATTCAGAGTGAACATCGGGAAAGTTCGGATACCCGCCAGAACGCCAACAAGCACTTGATTGGCAAAACTCCACCAAAACAGCACCGGAACGCCACGCGGTGTGGGCCCACGAAAGTGCACAAGCGCGCGACAAAGGCTTGAGAGGTCCATGCAGGCTCGTTTCACCCGAGGGAAATGGAGACAGGGGAGACAGTAGGACAGGGGGGGTCACGTGAGGCACGCGAGAACCCGCTGATCGGTGTTGTCTAGCGCTGCTTCTGCGTGAGCTGTATGAACACCTCCTCGAGGGTGACCTGGCTCAGCGTGTACCCCTCGATGACTGCAGAGGCAACGTGCGCGGGGGCACCGTGAGCTGGCGGCAGGGAGGGCAGGGCGCCTCGGGGGAAGCAAAGGGAAGGGGGAGGCGTACACTGCGTCTTGGCGACCTCGAGCTGGCGGAAGCACTCGGAGAGCGAGGCGATGTTGGCGAGGTGGTACAGGCGCACGTCCTGCAGCACGTCGACGACGCGCGCGTTGCCCCACGAGAGGCGCTGGGCCAGGTCGTCGCAGGCGGCCTCCATGCGCGGGCCCTCCTCGCCCCTGTGGCGCTCGGCGGGCATCCGCACGCGCAGGTGGTAGCCCCCGCTGTACTTGTCCTTGAGGTGCTGCACGGACCCCAGGCAGTGCAGCGCGCCCTGCACGATGATGCCGATGCTGCTGCAGACGGCCTCGGCCTCCTCCATCGAGTGCGTCGTCAGCAGCACAGCGTTGCCCGGCGCGTCCCGGTGCCGCACAATCGCCCGCCACAGCGACCGCCGCGTCGCGGGGTCCATGCCCGTCGACGGCTCGTCCAGCAGCACCAGCCGCGTCTCGGGCATCAGCGCCAGCGCCACGCTCAGCTGCGCGGAAGGAATTAATGAGCACTCGAATTCTCAATTCAATTGAATTCGATAAATGAAGGGGAGTTCCGCGCGTGCCTTGCGGCGCGTGCCACCGCTGAAGGTGCCCGCGCGCTTGTCGCCAAAGGGGACGAGGTCGAGGGCGGCCAGCGACTTCTCGACGAGGCGGCGGACATCGGCGTCGGCGGCGTCGTTCTTGAGGCGGCACCAGAGCTCGAGGTGCTCACGGGCCGTCAGGTGGTCGTAGAGCGCGTCGGCCTGCATGCAGCGCCCCACGTGCGCGCCGCGGCTCCACGCGCTCCTGCTGCCCGCGAGCTCCACGCCCGCGACCTCGACGGCGCCGCGCGTGGGCGACACCTCGCCCGTCAGCATCGAGACGGTCGTCGTCTTGCCCGCGCCGTTGGGGCCCAGCAGCCCGACGCACGCGTTGGCGTGGACCCCGAGGCTCACGTCCCGCACGGCCGCCAGCTTCCCGTAGTCCTTGCCCACGTGCCGCGCCACCAGCACGTCGTACGCCGGCGGCGACGCGTCGACGCGCACGCGCTCGGCGCGGACGTCCGCGTCCTCGGCGTCGTCGCCGGCGCCCTCGGAGGCGCGCGGGGCGGGGGCCGAGGGGCGCGGCAGGCGGACGAGCCAGTGCTCGACGGCCAGCGCAAAGGCGAGCAGCAGGAGCCACTGGGCGGCCAGCGCGATGAAGCTGTCCGAGACGCCGGTGCCGCGGGCGAGGGCCTCGCGGACGGTGGAGTACTTCGCGAGGAGGTAGGCGCCCGTCATGAACGACGACGTCGGGGGGAAGTAGCAGAGGTACTCGAGCAGCCGCGCGAGGTGCCGCTCCAGCACGATGCCGCGCGAGGCCAGCGGCAGCTCCACGACGAGGCGCAGCGCCCACGGGGCGATCGTGGCCAGCATGACCAGCACGAAGATCCACTCTGCCAGCGGCCGCACTCAATTTGAGCCCCGCAGAACAATTGATAGGGGCTTTGGCGGGAGAGACAGAGAGCAGAGGCAAACAACCCTAGCAGAAGAGCAAACCCCCTCGACCCGATCCGCGCAACAAAGGGCGAGCGAGTGTGAGCGCAACTGATGCAGGTGTCGGCCTTCTTGAAGAGGAACGAGACGGCGTAGCAGAGCAGGTAGCAGCCCGAGGCGAACATCAGCGACAGCGGCATGAACAGCACAAACATCTCGCCCGCGATGCCGTGATAGCCAAAGGCTCCCAGGGGCACCCACACCAGCGCCATCGCGAGCGAGAGCACCGCCGTGTCGGCCAGCAGGTGCGCAAACACGTAGGCGGCGGGGCGCATGCCGCAGAGCACCATCTGCGACTTGACCATCGTCTCGCGCTCGCGCACTAGGCCCTGCACCGACATCGCCGCCAGCACCCCGAAGAGCATGAACAGCGACAGCGGCAGCAGCACCTCGCTCCCGTTCTCTGCCCCAGGGCCACGCGCAGTTGAGACCAAGGACTCTGGCCACGAGAGGGAACACGCTCCACCGGAGAAGAGGCGAGAGGGCGGGAAGAGAAAGAGGGGGTGTGGGGGCACCGGTGTCGGCATCGGCCTTGTCGTCGTGCGCGTGGCTGTCGAGGCTCAGCGCGTGGGCAGCGACCGTGTAGGTGCGCGTCCTGTCGTTCAGGACAGCGCGCAGGAACGCCGTGTGCACCAGATGCATCGCCGCGGGCAGCGCGTCGCGCATAGTGTGATTGAAGAGGACTGTCGCGTTGAGGTCTTCAGCGGTCTCGGCCGCGCGGAACACGACGGCCGCCACGAAGTTGCCGATGCGCAGCGTCTCGTTCTGCAGCTCCCCGACCGACGCGTACCGGCGCCACTGGATCTTCTGTGTCGTCGCCATGTCGACGACGCGCGCGGCCATCGGGGCCGCAGAGGCGTCGCCGACGACGTAGGGGACCACCGACTTGCCGTACAGCGCGGCAAAGTCCAGCGGGCGGTACTCGTCGGTCGTCTGCGGCAGCGACGACGACGAGCCCGAACGCATCGCCAGCAGCAGCAGCGCGATCAGCACCGCCGGGGCGGCGAGCATCGCGGCGGTCCGCTTCCAGCTGCGCGCGTAGAGTCTGCGCAGGACCGCCAGCAGCGCGAAGAGCTGCTGGGCAAACGACGCGGGGCTGAACGAGCAGCGCCCGCCCTCCTCGAGCAGAGGCTCGGACAGCAGCTCCTTGGACGACCCCCTGAGCGCGCTGCTCTCCCCGGGGGCCTCTGGCGCGCCCTCGGACGAGTCCGGGGTCGCAGCTGCGGTGCTGGCGCTGCCCGAGGAGCTGTAGGACATCTTGAGGAAGACGTCCTCGATGGTCGTGAGGCTGAGGCCGAAGCTCTGGATTCCGAGCTTCTGCGCCGAGTCCTCGAGGCCCTTGAACATCGCGACGAAGCGCTGGGCCTCGCTGAAGGGGATGAGGATCTTCATGCTGGCCGCCTGGCTCTCGGCGAGCGTGGCCGCGGGGACGGCGCCCTGCACGTAAGCGATCACGGCAGAGGCGTCCGACTCGGGCTTCTTGGCGATGTTGAGGTAGTACCCCACCCCGAACCGCTGCTTCAGGTACCCGGGGCTGCCACCGCACCGCAGCTCGCCCTCGCCCATGATGAAGATGTGGTCGCTCAGCGCGTCCGCCTCTGCGCGAGAACCAGCGTCAGTCAACGTGACTGCAAACACTGTGCCCCTCAAGGAGGTCATGAATCGAGCCGACGCCAGCAGCCCGAACCTCTCCGAGACTGGAGGAAACCCGGGGAACGAACACAGGGCCATTTGCATCGACAACGCCGTGGCGAAGGCCGACGAGGGCTCCAGGGGCTCCAGCAGGCCCAGCCCAGCACCGCCCGGTATCCCCCAGTTCTACGTCGAGGGGGGGGGGCAGAGAGGACAGGGCGGGCGTGCCTTCCATCGAGTGTGTCGTGAGGATGACAGTACGCCCGGCCTTGAGGCGCTGCAGGAGGTCCCAGATCTTGCGGCGCGAGACAATGTCGATGCCCGTCGTGGGCTCGTCGAGGAAGACGGCCTTGGGGCTGCCGAAGAGCGCGATGGCGAGGCTGAGCTTCCTGCGCATCCCCCCGCTGAACGATCCCGCGAGGCAGTTGGCCTGCCCGTTGCCCGGCAGCTCCAGCTCGCGCATCAGCTCGCCGGCCTGGCGCTCGGCCGTGACCCTGTCGACGCCCTTGAGCGCCGCCACGAGCTCGAGGTGCTCGCGGGCCGTCAGGTTGGGGTAGAGCAGGTCAAACTGCGGGCAGACACCGATGTCCTGGCGGATCTGCTCCATCTGCGTCGCGACGCTCTGGCCCTCGACCTCGGCGTCGCCCGACGACGGCGGCAGCAGCCCCGTCAGCATCGATATCGTCGTCGTCTTGCCCGCGCCGTTGGGCCCCAGCAGCGCCGTGATGCGCCCGGGCAGGAAGCTCGCGCAGAGGCCGCGGACGGCCACGACGGGGCTCTGGCCCGCGGGCCTGAACTCCTTGCGCAGCCCGCGCGTCACGATGCCCGTCAGGCCCAGCTCCTGCGACGGCGCCTGCTCCTCGAACATGCTCGCGTCGCCGCCGTCGCGCTGCTGTGGCTCGGGGCCCCGCAGCTGCACGTCGGCCGCGCGGCGCCTGCGCGGCAGCCAGTAGTCGAGGCTGAAGGGGAACAGCAGCGACTTGGAGACGCCGAACGAGCCGGGCAGCACCTCGGTGAGGTACCACGCCAGCGCACCGTAGAGGACCGTGTCGAACAGCAGCAGGCCCAGGAGCTCGGCGACGCTGAGCTCGTCGGGCGCGTGCTCGGCGAAGTTGCCGAAGCCGATGCCGTAGTGCGCAAACTCGGCGGCGACGACACGCTTTACGCTGAGGTAGAACGCCGCCGGCGACGCCAGCGAGGCCACGGCGCCGATGAGCCTGCCCCGGGGCACGGCGGCGATCACCTGCCCCGTGATGTAGTTCCACAGGATTCCGATCAGCAGCGACACCCTGTGCACGACGGAAGCGATGAAGACCCGGCAGAGAAGGCGGCGTCAGTGGCACAGAGACGACAACGTCGACCAGCGCAACGACGCAAACGAACGACACCGTGCAACATCTCCGCAGCAACGACGGCAGAGCGCAAGAGGGGCGATGGGGGCGCACGTGTTGGAGTTGACGAAGACCTGGGCGAGGAGGCAGAAGGCGAGGGAGGAGGCGGCGAAGAGGAGGAAGAGGACGAGGACGAGGACGGGGCTGCTGAGGCGGTACATGCCGGCGGCGTAGCCCGAGGCGACCATGACGGCCACGTTGTAGAGCAGCGGGGCGCCGAGCGTGACGACCCAGCTGGCCCAGAAGACGCCCTTGCGGAGGCCCATCATGAAGAGGTACTCGCGCACGCGCGAGGTCTTCTCGCTGCTGAGCTGGTTGAGGCTGACGATCGTGAAGGGCACAAAGGCCATCAGCAGCAGCTGCGGCACCGAGAGGCTCAGCAGCACGCCGAACACGTTGACGCTCGCGCCGCCCGTCGGCAGCAGCTGCGCGCTCAGCCCCACGGCGCGGCGCCCCGACGACGGCGCCGACGCCGCGGCGACGGCCGCGTTGGCGACGGCGTTCTGCAGCGCCGCGAAGCCGCTGTCGTAGTAGCGCGACGAGTTGTAGGGCCCGTCGTCGAGCACGAGCGAGTCGCGCGGCGGCGGCGTCAGCGGCAGGTGCGTCGCGTTGAGCAGCAGCGTCGCGTTGAGGACGTCCGGGCGCCACGCCACGCCAGCCACAAACGCCCCGGGGTCCGCGCGGTACCGCGCGAGCATCGCCGCCTCGGACGCGTCGTGGGCAACGGCCAGCGGCGGCCCGCCCGCCGGCGCCAGCGCGGAGGCCACGCGGGCCGCCGCCTCGCGCGCGTACGTCGCGTTGGGCGCGAACCGCAGCGCGCACGCCGGCGCCGACGGGCCGTACGCGCACGCCGTCCACGCGTCGCTGCCCCCGAGTCCCCCGACGACCCGCACGGGGTAGTCCACGACTGCGCGCGCGCGGCGGGGGCGGCGCGGTTTTTAGTTGGGTGGGCTCGGGAACCGGGAATTCCGGGACATTCCCGACCCCCGCGGGTGTGACGTGTAGTTGCGTGTGATGACGTGGCACGCACCGGGGTCGGTCGTGATCGTGTTGGAGAGGTACGTGAAGAGGAAGAAGTAGGCGGCGGCGATGACGGCGAGCACCGCGGGGCAGCAGCACTCGGTGACGGTGCCTGTGCCGGCGCGCCGCGTGCCACGTCACTGGTGAGGGGATTCCACTGTGCGGGGGGAGAGGAGAGCAGCAGCAGCGGCAGGGAGGGCAGGTGAGGTGCTCACCGCATTTCATTCGGCGCTGGACGCGGAGGTTCTTGAGCAGCATGCCGCGCAGCTGCACGCCCGGGGGCACGGCCATGGCTTGCGGGTGGGGGGTGGGCGCGCGGGTGAAGGCGCGGTTCTCGCAACTGGGCGACCACAACAACAAAAGGCAACAAGATACGGGAAGTTGGAAACATCGAGAAGATTCCCCGAAAAGATCTCTCGCCTGCCAGCATCTATCTGGGAGCTCGGATATTTCCCCAAAATAATAGATTCGGGCTCGCTAAGTTCCTCCTTTTGATTGCTTACTCGTCTCCCCTCACAAGCGAGGTGGGTCCGAGAATGACCGTCGCTTGGAGACGATGGGAATGCTGGGGAGACAATAGAAGTGGACCCGATCTGCAGATCTGTGTCAAAGGCGAGTGAGCCCTCTGCGTCCTTTGCTCGCCGCAGCGCATTGTCTGCGCGCCCACTCGCCATCTGCCTGCTTCAGGAGATCAATGAAAGGTGGCGGAGCGCATAACCTGGGCTGGAACTCCGCCCTGGGCAGGGCACCGGAAATCGATGAATTCCGTCGAAATAAAGCTACGCTGGGCTCTGGCGCTGCGAGGCCCCTGGACGATATAGAGCACGAGCCCTGCTGACTCGTCAGTGCCGCACTTTTCGCCAGTATCGCCGTCCCCCGCAGTGAGGAGGGAATTGTGCTGCATGTTCAGCCACTGACAATACTGGGGCAGAGCAGTGCACCCAGCTGAGTCTTGGACACGCAGCCAGCCTCCGCAGCAGACACACGGACACGCCAGCCCCCTGTGCGAGCAAAGCTCCACCACGGTGTTGCCTCTCTGGCGGGCGCAAAACAGCAGCGGATCCGCAGCTTCTCATTTGGGAGGGGCAGAAATGGTCCATCATTTCTCCTGAATAACTCCTATTTTTGGAGCAGATGAACGGTGTCCTTCCAGGGCAACGCGAATCCCCAGCTTTGGCGTGGGATGTACTTGTTCTCCTTGGGTCCTGCAGTCGCCAGAGCACTTGTCGTACTCGGCGGAACCCGTCCCCTTGTTCAATTCACCCGCCCCCGCAAGAAATTCCTTCCTGCTTTACTTGTTACGCCATCGGGAATAAATCCACTAGGTACACGAAACAACACTGCGTGCCGCACCCCACACAGAGGGTTCTCATCACTGCGAGGCGGTGAGGTGTTCTCATGCTGGGGAACCGGCGGGGCATCTGCAAAAAAAACAGCAAATTCGGGGACAAAAAGAGCAAAACTCTCTACTTGAAAAGAACGCCAGGAAGTCACCCATCGAAGTGAAAAGGATGCAGAGGGTGTGAACGATGACGAGAAGCTGGCTAAAAGGGCAGCCGCCGGAGTTCAGGGTCATTTCAAAATAATCAGTGTGTCTGGCAGATGAAAAGGCAGAGCATCCAGTGTTTCCGTTTCAAGCTGGGCCTCGGCGGCCTCTGCGTGGCCCTCATCGCGGGCTCGGTGATCGTGTCGGTGGTCCCGCAGTGGGTCGTGTGGTACGTGCAGGCCAATGCGAGCACGCGCGACGTCAGCCGCGACCTCATCGGCGAGATCGCCAACAAGGTGATGGTGGCCCTCGAGATGACCATCAGCCAGGCCGAGCAGATCGCCTCGGAGCTCGTCCTCATCGCCCAGGCCTCCCCTGGCGCCTGCTCCGACGACTCCAACGTCTCTGGCGCGCTCGTACAGAGCCGCTGGCGCGACTACTTCAACAAGGTCAGCCTCGCCGAGCGATCGGGCTGGGCCATCGTCGCCGCGGACAGGTTCGGGTCGACCGTCTGCATCTTCGGCCATCCGCCCGAGTTCCAGTGGAAGGCCCGGCCCGGGATGCCGCTCTACGTGTACGTGCGCTGCTCAGAAGCGAACTCGACTGGAAGTGAAAACCCGATGCCTAAATGTCACCATAAATGCATGCAAACCCGAGCAGAAACGAGGTGGTGACAAACACGGACAACGGGACCATCGACCTGGGGGCGCTCAAGAGCACGACGGCGTCGTTCAACGTGTTCACGCGCCCGTGGTACTCTGTGGCCGTCAGCAACCCGGGGAAGCTGATGTGGGGCCGCTTCTACATCGGCATCCCCGCGGGCAGGCAGCTCATCGCCGTCAGCAAGTCGCACGGGTCGCTCCGGGAGCCCAACAGGACCTGCGGCATGCGCGGCGTGCTCATGTCCGTCACGGGCTGGCAGCAGTTCCTGCGCCAGCAGCAGATCGGCAAGACGGGCCACGTGTGGCTCATCGAGTCGGACACGATGCTGCTCTTCTCGACGACGCGCAACGCGTCGCTCTTCATCGGCAACACGGCCCAGCGCGTCTTCGCGGCCAACAGCACCGACTCAATGACGCGCGACGTCGGGCGGTACATCCAGAGGGCCACGGCGGGCGGGGGGTCGGTGCCCGGCGACGTCAGCATCGTGCGCATCGGGGGCAAGGACTGCCAGGTGCTCGTGAGCCTCGTGCGCATACACCCCGAGACGGGGTTCGCGCCCATGTACTACGTCGTGGCCATCCCCGTCGACGACTACTGGGGCGCCATCGCCAGGGGCATCGTCGTGACGGTGAGCATCACCGTCGTGCTCTTCGTCTTCTCGCTGGTCGTCGCCATCGTCGCGGGCATCGCGTTCGTCTCGCGCCCGCTCGTGCGGACCTCCAAGACCATCTCGCGGCTCTCGTGCCTCAACATGGAGGACCTCGCCGTCGTCTCGGGCCACAAGCTGCCCTCGTACCGCGACAGGCTGCCGCCGACCAAGTCCGAGGTCGACGTCTACGCGCCCCTCCACAAGAGCCGCTCGGCCTCGGGCACCGAGTCCGAGGGCAGCATCGCCAAGTTCAGCGGCAGCCACCTGCTGGCCGAGGTCAGCGACCTGCTGGTCTCTGCCAGCAAGATGGCCGAGTCGCTGTACGCGGTGGGGCGCTACGTCAGCATGGACCTCTGCTCGTGGATCATCGAGAACCGCGTCGTCGAAATGCCGCTGTCGCCCAAGACCATCACGGCGCTGTTCTGCGACATCCAGGGCTCGACGGCCATGATCGACCGCAGCAAGCGCGAGGGCACGATGGCCGAGTTCGGGCGCATGCTCAACGAGCTGCTGACGACGCTGGCCAACGTCGCCAAGCGCCACGGCGGCTACATCGACAAGCTGATGGGCGACGAGGTGATGGCCATCTTCAACGCCCCGTACGAGTGCCGCGACCACCAGCTCCACGCCTGCGCCGCGGCCCTGCGTATGCACGACGCCGTCGCCGAGCTCTGCCGCTCGTGGGACGAGCTCGGCCTCTACCGCTCCTTCCAGCGCCCGCGCGTGCGCACCGGCGTCGCGGCGGGCGAGGTCCTCATCGGCGACATCGGCGCGTTCGGAACGCTGACCAACTTCACGGCCATCGGGGACACCGTCTGCATCGCGGCGCGCCTACAGAGCGCCGCCAAGGTCCTGGACCCAGAGGGCATGGGAATCCTCGTTACGGGCGACACGTGGGCCGCGGCCAGCTCGCAGGCGGGCGCGGAGGAGCTCGTGGCGCGCACAGTCGGATGCATCAAGCTGCGCGGGCCCGACAGGCCGATGCTAGTCTCGACGATCATGGGCAAGAGGGGCAACTTCGGCGAGGCCGAGCTCGAGGCGATGAGGACGTTCGACAGCGCCATGGAGCTGTTCCACAAGTGCGAGTGGGCCGAGTGCGCGGCGGTGCTCAGGGGCATCGAGGTGCCGCAGGGCAGGGACGCGGTGCTCAACGATGCGCAGGCCATCATCAGCGCCGCCCAGAGCAACATGGCGCATCCCGACCAAGCGTCCAACGTCACGCACGACCTCTCGGGTGACATGGCGACCAAGACCGTGCAGCACGCTTGCTGAAACTCCCCCGTGTGACTCGAAAAATGAATAATCATGTACTGGGTTTTTTCAATACCACAGCAATCAAACAAGCCAGTCTCGCAGAGCATCAGCAGCCACCAACCAAGACTCTTTGCGGTGGCTCTTCTCTGTCCCCTCCAACACAGCCCGTCCGAGGGGTCACCGGAAGTAACAACATAGCCACCCCCGGGCCCGCTGGGGCCGATAGACTGACCGCTCTTAACAGAGGACGGGAAGGGAGCTTCAGTCCATTCTTATAACACACAACGGGGAGCGGTGTGCAAGGGTAAGCTGTGCTGGTATTGACCCGGCAGGGCAGAAAGCGATTGGCCGGCCAACGGCACGCAAATGCGCGCCACACAGCAGCCGGCGGCTTCGCTCAGGCCAGCGCGACGGCGCGAGAGCAGCAAGAGGGCAACCAGCCAGGGCGGGGCGGGGCGTTCCGACGCAGCGAGGGGGTCACTTGGACTCAGTCTTGACGTAGGGGGAGTGCCTGGAGTGGTTCCCGTACCCGCAGGGCCGATGCGAGGCACGGAGGGGCTGTCGTCAGAACGGAGCGGCGCAAAAGAGCGGGCGGCGCGGGACAACTCCGGGGAGGGAGCGGGGAGCGGAGGGGGAGCGAAGGTGAGGAGCAGCATGCATGAGGGCGCTCCTCTGCTTACCCTCCTCGCTCCTCGTCCGAGTGTGACAGACCGCCAAGCCCACAGGGCCCAATGCAACGCACAACCAGAGGCGCCTCTTTCACAAGCCGCGCGGGGGGCAGCGGAGGGGAGGGCGAGACGTACGCACACGCAGAGGCGGCGGGGAGGAGGGCAGAGGGTAGAGGGAGGGGAAGCAGAGAAGCGGGAAGGGAGACGAGGAGGTGGGAGGGAGAGAGCTTGCGGTGTACCTGACGTCGGGCTTGTCGTGGTCGCGATCCACGAGGTCCGACGTGCGCCTGCGCTCGCTGCGGTCGCGGTCGCTGCGGTCCCTCTCCCTGTCGCGGTCGCTGCGGTCGCGGTCACTGCGGTCCCTCTCCCTGTCGCGGTCGCTGCGGTCCCTCTCGCGGTCCCTGTCGCCGCGGTCCCTCTCGCGGTCCCCGCGGTCCCCGCGGTCGCTGCGGCGGGACTCGCGCTCGCGCTGGTACTCGCGCTCCCTCTCGCGCTCGCGCTCGTACTCGCGCTCACGCTCCCTCTCACGCTCGCGCTCGCGGTCCCTCTCGCGGTCGCGCTCCCTCTGGCGCTCCCTCTCCCTCGCCTCCTCGGCCCTGCAGTGGCGGGCCCAAGTGAGCAAACGGGCCAAGTGCGGGGGTGACGACGCATGGAAGCATCCAGCGCAGCACATAGGAGTGCGGTGCAGAGCAGGAGCTGTGTGCAGAGTAAGAGAACGGAGCTCAGAGAGTGCAGAGCCGAGGGGAAGCGAGCAGCGAGAGCGCAGCGCAGCACAGGAGTGCAGTGCACCGCGACACAGGCGGTCGGGAAAGAGGCATTCGCAAGGCAAAGAGGAAGGGGAGAGAGAGAGCACGGGAGCGAGGAGGGGGGCGGGCAGGGGAGCAGCGGACTTCTCGAGTGTCTTGCGGTCCGCACGCGCGAGGCCCAGGCCGCCCCCGAAGCGGCGGGGCAGCCACCCGCGGACGGTCCTGCCGCGCTCTATGTCCACAAGCACGCGCCTGTCGTCGATCCTGCGGCCGTTGGCGTTCTTGTACGCGTCTGGGCGGGGCAGTGCGCTCAGCACGAGATATCGCGAAGATATTTCCCCTCGTGGAATCGGAACCCAGAAATATCTGATGGGTAACGCACTGTGCATGTCGCGGTCGCGCTCGTACTCGATGAAGGCGTAGCCGCGCGACTTGCCCGTCGTGGTGTCGGTGACAATGTGGATCTTGGAGGCAAACGGTCCGCTGGGTCAGTCAAACGAGAAGCCGAGCGGGGGAGGCATGCCCGCTTGCCTGCTTGATCGGCCCGTACACCTCGAACTCCCTCCTCAGCCTCTCCTCGTCGGTCTTGTAGTTCTGTGCGTCCCTCCTCCCCCGTCAGGAGAACGCAGGAGAACGCAATCGCAAAAATCAACAAATTCAAACCAAATTTAAATCCAAACTAAAATCTAATCGGAGAATCCGAATCGAATCAACTGACGCGATGGAGGGGAGGAAAAGCACGGGGGAGGCAGCGCGCACGAGGCGGGCGACGAAGAGGGTCTTGTAGGCGTCAGCGGTGGCCTCTGCGTTCTTCTGGGGGTCCCAGCCGCCCAGGGCCTCGGCGATCTTCGCGGCCTGCGTGGCCTGGCGCTCCCTGCTCCGCCGCTCCTTGCGCTCCGCCTTGCTCTCGGCCGCCTGCGCGGTCCCCGAGGCCGCGGGCTGCGCGCCGGGGGCCCCGGCGTCGGCGAAGCGGTCGGCAAAGGCGGCGAGGCCGCTGTACGAGGGCATCCGGCGCTTCTCGGGCGGCGGCAGGAACGGCAGCGGGTCGCGCGGCGCGAACATCGCCAGCAGCTGCGGGGGGAGGTACTGCGTCATTCTCGCTCGCGGTGGGGTGGCGCGCGCTGCTGGGGGGGTGGATTGGGCTGGTGGTCCCGCCGGCGCGCGTTGTTAAGAAGAATCTGGGCGCTGATGTCACGGGAGATATTCTCGGCGAGATTCTTTTTGGTGAAAAATCTCTTGGCTGAGTGAATCTTGGCGGGCGCAGCGGCAGGCGACGTGGTGCTCTTCCCGCTGTGCGCCTCTGCCGCCATGTGCCGCAGGTACATGACAACAAAGGGAGCACAAAAAAAGGAGGCAACAGAAACACAAGCAGTTCTGCTTTGTGATTTGTTCCACCAGCGCCGCCGTGGACACTCAACGCCGATGCCCGCCACCGCCGCCTCCCCCCGCCGCGCCCGCCCACGTGTTCTGCTGCACGGGGCCTGATTGGGTGCAACTAGTTATAAACACAGTGAGAGACGGAGAGAGGGGAGAAGGAGCAGAGGACAGCATGAGGGACCACTCAGAACAAAGTGCGCAGACTGCAGCAGCAGCTGCGACGCAGCATATGACAGCAAGCCCTTCCCTGGGGGCAGGGGCTCGGGCACCCAGGGCCGCGCCGCGGTGTGTGGCTCTGCGGCTCCGCGCCAGGCACCGCCCGGGGCCGGGGGGCCGGTCAAGCAATCGGGGACAATCGGGGAGGGGGGCAGTCGCGTCCCGAGAGGTATCTGGTGCCCCGGCCCCGCTGGCAGTGCCAGGGCCCCTGTGGCGCACAGCGGCACAGGCAGCACAGCACACACAGCACGGCCCAGCAGCATGCCCTGCACAGCAGCAGCACGCCGCGCCACGCTGCCCCCCACTTGCGGTGTGTGGGCGTTTTTGTCTCTTCGGTTTTCATCACCGTGGCCAACCCGATAAAAAAAAGGAAGAAAAAGGAAGAAGCAAAGAGCAACAGAGCGCGCACACACACCCCCCGAGCATCGCACACACACGCGGAGGGCTGCCCCGTCAACCGGAGCTCACCCAGTCCCGCCACTGACGGCGAGGTGCGGCAGGTCGATCTCTCCGCTACCTGCACACAAAGTGTGAGGGCCGATATTTGGCCGAGGAAGAAGTATCCCCCGGAGATATTGTCCCAATATCAGCGTGCGTGTGCTGCTGGGCTCCGTGTGCCTGCGGGGCCTACGACACGGGCCCCGCCTCTCGCCTCGGTCGCCTGGTCTCTCTCACTGACTCTATTTAAATAAAATAGGGTCAGAACCTGCCGTCTTATGCAGCTGTTGCTCTCACCTTCCTTCCAACACCGAAAAAAAGAGTGTCTACATCACAGTCTGCCATTGCGTCGTGTGGCGAAGATTTTTTTCGCAATTGTGGCGAAAACTAAAAATGGCTGAGCTGTTGAGTGCCCCGGGCATCCGGAGGGTGCTTGAGCGCTCCATCACCCATGATGTCCTCGAGGAGATCGTGGCCTATGTTCACAGCAAGAAGCTGCACCTCTGGGCTGTGGTTGCGGTGAAGAGGGACAACAGGCAAACAAGATGATGGGTGCATCACGGCATGGATTCAGATGTGGCCATTTGATATTGGTGAAGGCAGGCACATCCATACTCACCAGTGACCATGCAACCTTTGCAAAGAAGGAGATGTTCATTAGTGGCACGAACACAGGGACACTCTTCCTTCAGAAGAACACGTACCCTGCAGGAGAAGCCACAGGGCACACAGATCAGCATTAGAAGGACCGTTTCCTGGGTCATATTATGGCTCAGTGGCAATCTCGCCAGCCACCAGGCAATGGCAGGGCTTGAGATGAAGCCAAAACATGACTTCTGCTATCTTTGTAAGGCAGATAATAGAAGGCAGCCAGAGGATGGAATGGAGTTCGTGCATCACTTACTGAGCAACTTCAGAGATGAACAGAGAGCACATGGTACTGTATTCCCACTGATCTCACTATTCATTCCCCTTGAGCATCATATCCCGTGCCTGCTGCACCTGCAAATGTCAATTGCTAGGCAGCTCGTCAAGCACATTATCCAGACAGCAGGGCAAGTCTTCATACTGCGAGGGTTGGACATCAATAAACTCCTCAAGTAAGCGGATCTCACCATATACAGTCATAATATGAAGCACAGGTTCTCTAGGCTAAGGGATGGTCAAACGTCCATAAATGGCAAGGACTCACAATGGCTGATGGAGGCTTGGCCAGAGGACATAGCACCACTTGAGAATGCAAGCCCACAGTGTGTCTCACCTACCTTTGCAGTTATCAGTTGTATGAATATGACATTGTATGCATTATCTGTGATCTGAATCCAGCCAGACGATTAAGATGCCTATTACAAAGTCGTTAGCAGTCGTTCTTGCTGAGAACTGGAACATTGCATTTAATTGACCTGAGGATGACAACATTCATATATTGTGCTGCAACCTGGACATACCTCCCTAGTCCCACAATACACTGGCCCCTCCAAAACACACCACTCACTGTAACTTCCCCTTCTTCCCTCCCAGGCTTCCCTGGCCTGAAAGGGCTCTCTCACTGGCAGCAGAATGTGTAACCTAATATTTCATTTCATTTTCCCGAGATTCATTCAAGATTTCATGATTCACCCCTGCCACATTAGCATGTAAAAAAAGCACTGCACTTTTTGGTGGACCTGTTTTTCCCTGTTGGCTCTTTTAAGTGAACTGAACAATAAATTTCTGGCTTGCAGAACCTCTAACAGTTGTAAAGAGATAGTATTTGTGGGACAGAAACAGAGTTGAATTGTTTTATTTATCACTCTTCTTCTCCAGCTCATGAGCAAGGTCTTTGGTAAATGCTGTCTGTGTACTCATCCTGATCTGAGGTAAAGGCCCCCAACACATTTCGGAGATGCTCTGTAAGTTGAGTGCAATACACATTTCCGACTTCTGAAGGGCATAAAGCATGCCACTCTTCATTCTGCTCTACAGTAAGATAAGACTCAAATACAACTTAAGAAGCTTGCCTGAAGGGATCAGGAACCGGGCAAGCAGGCAGACCAGTTCCCTGGGTCTTCTTGCTAGATTGTGGCCCTGTCTTATTTTTATTCTTTTTTGCTCCTGGAGCCTTTGAAGTTTGAGGGCAGTTACATTGCTGTGAGAAAATCAAGCCATCAATTCTGCTCAGACACACCCCATAGCACTGCAAGCTGTCCTGAGATCCAGTTACTCCCATGGGCGAACCCGGTTCACAATGAAAGCCAGAGCAGAAGGATATGAGAGTTGAGCTCCAAGATAGGTGACTACTTGCCCATTGTTTTCAAACATCCATCTGTCATGTGTCATTAGTACTGGTGCGCTAGTTCGAGATGGCCTGGACCTCGACCATGTGGGTGGGGCAGCACTGTATCTCGTCGAACAGGAACCACTTGAGAACGTGAGGCTCGAGCGGCTGAGGAACCCAGGCGTAAGCTGCACTGCCCCTGCCAGCCTCATTATGTGCAGCGTCCTCCCGTGGCAGAGCCATGGACATCACGACCCTGTGCTCACCACAGAAGAGAACAGGCCAGTGTGGTACACAGGTGTGCCAACCGACGCCGGCGCCGAACCGGAGCTGCCGAGGAGCGCAACTGGGGGTGGCTCTGCAGCTGCACTGTGCGAGCGCACAGGCTACACTGACATGGCACGGGAGCTGCGGTGGGCTCCGTGGGCTGGGGCCTGGAGGAGGCACGAGGCGGTGGCGGCGGCCGTGTGCGAGGGGGGCCGCGACGGCCACTGCCGATACGTGTACCCCGAGCACCTAGAGCACCTGTCGGGGCGCAGATATTCTTGTCGCGCGTACTTCTCAAGCACAATTCCCGCGTTCCTGGGCCCTTCCAGGCACGATTTCCACGTTCGCGGGTCCTTCCAGGCACAATTCCCACGTTCGTGGGTCCTTCTCAGGCACAGATATTAATTTCGTGGGTACTTCTCAGGCACCTCACTGTACCCAGACCGAGATATTTCTCCGGAGTTTCTCAGCCCCTGATATTTTCCGTTCCCGTTCCCGTCCTCTCGTCACCAGCGACTGTGCGCCTGCAGAAGGCACTGCTCGCCTCCAGCAGCCAGCAGGGCAGCGGCCCGTCGAGCACGAGTCGAGGCTAGTCGGCGCTGCTGCCAGAGGACCAGCGCAGGCAGTTGCAAGGACGGGCTCAATGAGGACGCGCTGCGGTCCGTGCAGCGCGGCGCTGCAGCAGAAGCTGCGGGTGGAGGAGGCAGCCCGACGGGGGCGCGTCGACGGTCGCTGCAGCCCTACGACGAGGTGTTCCTGCAGTGCCGCGACGCGCTGCAGCGGGTCGAGTGCGTCGAGTGCAAGAGCGGCCTTTGCGAGAATTCAAACATGGCGGTTCATTTGCTCCCCTCAGGTTCACACCCCCAGCACAGAAACATCCAACACTGAACCTGGCGAGCACTACGAAGCCAGGAGAGAACCCCTGCACGCGACTTGACCTGGCATACAAATCAGAGCAAACGCCGTTCAAGGCTCAACACCAGCTCGCACGGATCTAAGCGGCGAAGAACACCGACCGGTGCACAGTGAATTTACAGAGCACATACAACAATTGCTCGGTGTGTGGCGGCGAAAAGAAAAAAAAAGAGGGCTGCAGTTACTGTGCCTGGCTGACCGTGGCCAGGTGGCTGTCTTGCGACCAGTGTGGGGCGACTTCGCTGCTGGCCGTGGAGCTGCGGGGATGGTGCTTACGATCCTGGCTGCCCACTGCTCAGCCAGGTGGCCGTGCTTCGCCACCACCCCCACAACCCCACAGCGATATTCCCCTGTATCTCATCTCCAAAATCTTGCCATCCCGCGTCCGCCAAAACCGATTATGGGACACCCCCTCACAACCTGTTCGCACAGCCCAGAGAGTGGACAATTGATATCCTGCAAAGAACGATGCGATTATGCAGAGATTTACGGCCACGGAGGGAGGGCGCAGTGAGTTCCCGGAGTTCCACAAGGCGAGACAGTGCAGCGCGAGACAGAGAAGCAGAACGCATCGGTTTCCTCTCACGGACAGACGCGGACTCACGGAAGCAACGTTTCGTGGCACACAAGACCCTCGTGCGTTCTCCTGCACGACCTCCGAGCGTGTGAGTGGGCACGGCAATCGTGGGACGGACCAAGCACCAACGAGAGGGCACACGCACCCGCCCAGACCGACCTGCTGCTGAGATCACCTGAAACGGCCGCGCGACACAATTTACATGTACGCTTCATGCTCGTGGGGAGGGGGGGAGTGATACCACGTGTGGCGGTGGTGCATGAGCAGCGCTGCAGATTGTGCGGCAGTCTGACGAGACTCGCGGACAGAAATGAAAGCAAATCGAGGAAATCGAAGAAAGAAAAGAAGCGAGAGGGGTGCAGCGCACCCCCGCGTGGCCCTCGACCAGCTTCCTCAAGCGCACCGCGGAGTTGCCCCCATCCAACCGAGCATGTCTGGGGCCCGACAAGAGCTGGAAGACTGAGCGTCTGGCCTCTGACGCTTCACAGCGAGGGAAACAAACAAAAAGGGCCACATATAATTGAATTTGGGAAAAAGTGAGCGCGAGGGCAGCAGAAACGTGCCGCGAGTCTCCGGAGGGCCGCCACGAGCGGGGGCGGACGACATTGGGCCGTGCGGTGCAGGAGAGGGCGACGGGAACCTCTGCTCTGGAGGGCGCGCGATGTCGCGGGGAGGTCGGCAATTAAATATGTCGGGTATCAGAAAAATGCGCGGAGATTCGTGGGGCCATCCCCTCTGGGGTCGATGGAGCCTCCCTGCCGCCAGGTGGCGCTCTCGCACATCACAGTACTGCACCTCGCGAATAGTCGCAGGCGGTCGGGTGACTCCACCGACCCCCGAGAATGACCCCACGAATCTGCGCGCGATTTTTGTGGTATCCAACACACTTTACTTTTTGTTCCACCGCAATATTGCGCGCGCGGCCAGCTACAGCAAAGGAGACCGTCCCGGCCTGTCCCGCTCAGCAGTATTCCGTCGCCCACGCTCCCGCCGGCCTTCCAGAGGCCCGCAGCACTCTTTTGTTGCGCCCCCGATCTCCTTTTGGCCAAAATCGATCGTGACACGACCCCCTCGCCGGTTTCCCTCCGCGGCATGGCTGCACGCTCAGTCTCCTCGCCAGGCCTCGGCAGTTCCTCAAGGACGGGGGAAACACCATGGCATGCCGCCGAACCGCGGTCGAGTGGGGGTGCGTGTGCCCCATCACGCTCCTTTCCTCCCTCCAATTTCTTCAATTTGATATCAATTAATAATTCTATGCGAGTCTCGATGAACAAACACTCCCCACCGCCGCGCCCTGTTTTTCGTGCCGCCGTCGTGCGTGATACCCCCTCCCGCAGATTTCTGGCTTGTTTTGGCTTTTTTTGGTGAGTTGAGTGGCTGTGCGGTGTGGTGTATTCTCTGTGACTGGCCGAGCGCCTGTCTTACTCCCATTCAGGCAGACCGTGGAAGCACGGAAGAGTGAGACCTGCGACCAAGGTGGGGACTCTGTGAGCAGGGAAGTGGGCACGGCGTTGTACTATCTGTTGTGTTGCGGAAGTTGAGCTTCGTCTGTGCAGTGATTTGTTCCTTTAACCCCTTCTGCGTTTACTGACCTCTGTACTCTGTCCCATCCACCAAACACCGGGTCTCTGGATCGAGTTTGTCGCAAATGCCCACAAAATGGGACTCCACGCGACACTCGCCAGAAGAGCGTGGCAAAGGCAAGTGCTTCTGGTGATCCCACGCTGACCCCCGTCCTGCAGAGATCGGAAAGCGTGACCACAGCCAGAACAACGCCAACACACTACTCTCTCTACAGCAACTGGAAGCAGCCAAAGGGGATTAATGGTCGAGTTCAACATCGCCTCGGGCACGTGGGCTGAGTGCGGTGTGTGACAGGAGCAAGTGCTGTGTGACCCACAGCCATCTTGTGACTGGGCTCGCACTCAAAAAGCCCTCAAAGTGGACCTTTAAATGTGATTCTTTGCCCAAATAACATCGCTCTTCGCAGGACATCGATTGTCCACTCTCTGGGCTGTGCGAACAGGTTGTGAGGGGGTGTCCCATAATCGGTTTTGACAGACGCGGGATGGCAAGATTTTGGAGATGAGATACAGGGGAATATCTCTGTGGGGTTGTGGGGGTGGTGGCGAAGCACGGCCACCTGGCTGAGCAGTGGGCAGCCAGGCTCAGTAAGCACCATCCCCGCAGCTCCACGGCCAGCAGCGAAGTCGCCCCACACTGGTCGCAAGACAGCCACCTGGCCACGGTCAGCCAGGCACAGTAACTGCAGCCATCTTTTTAAATCTTCGCATCACTGCACACTGGCCAGTTGATCTCTGCTTCACTTGCTTCACTACTGCGCACGCTGACAGCTCGGGAATCACTTCATCCTTGCATGAAGTTTGCACCATTCTTCTGGTGCTGTATGCCAGTCAGATCTTTCTGAGACTTTCATCAGGTTTTGCTTTTTTCGCGATGGGCTTGGCGAGGACAGTTAACGTGCTTGGTGCTTGGCTTGCTGTTGTTTGTCACTGTTTGAGCCATCACGTTTTCATGCAAGATTGAGAGCGCTCTGCTGGAGCTTATCAGAGATTGTTCGTAAGGGCTATTCTCAAGTATTTCGGCTGGTATTCCCGAAATTGGGAATAGCCGGATAATGCCCCACGTGCTGACGAGGAGGACCGATTAGTCCTCCTCTCCTCTTCCCAGAGCACTCTTCGGAGCGGAGAGAAGGGGGGGGGGAGGGACATACCCCATCAGCGTCGTGCGTGCTCAAGGGCAGTCATGTCATGGATGTCCAGATCAGCCTCACCCGTGGTGTATTCCCTTCACATGCTGTGCTTGTTCTGTGGCTGGTTAGAGCATGGAAGATGGGCAGGAGACACACCTTAAGTCATTGGGATCCCTCCAGGTAAAGGGAGGGACCATGCATGCAGCTGCTGGTCGACATGCCACTACTTGCCCTTGCCATGGCGTACCTTCACTTTTGCCAGTGTAAATGCGACGAGGTGCAGCTTCCAGAGGCTGGAAATGCCAGCGGGGAGGCCACCATTTGGTGTGTGCCATTGAGGGTACGGGGTGTAGGCAAATGAGAAGGAAAACTGGTAAATAAACCGTTGTTAGAGCGAGATGAGTGACTCTAGTGATGAAAGTGAAGAGTAATCAGAAGGCTCTGAGACTAAGACCAGTAAGTATTATCTACCTTACATTTTACTGATCCATTGTTATTCAGAGAAGTCCAGAGCTTCATAGAAGTCTGGTTCCCCTGCCAAGAAATCCCGGTCCTTAGTCAGAAATCTCCTTCTACAAAGACCATGACATCCCGAACCTTGCTGCTAAGAATAATGCCCCTGCAACAACAAAGAGGCCAGCACGCACATCACTTACAAAGAAGTACTATTCTTGAGATAAAATGGTGATACCTCTTCTCATCTCTTATCCATATGTCCACTGAGAGTAACAATGGTTTGGTTTACTAACCCACCAATTGTGTTTGAAGATTGAAACTCTTCTGTTTGCTTCTATTTAAATATCATTTCTTCTCATTTTAAAACGAGTTTTAGTAGTCATCTTTTCATTACTGTGTACCAAACTTTGACTTCATTTTTCACATTTTATCTAAGTCGTTAAACGACTTTTCACTTTTGAATTTTTTGAAAAAGTCATTTAAACGACTTTATCACTTTGAAGTGTTTATGAACTGGTAAAAATGGTACGTTTGGCAGCAAAGATAAATCTGACTAAACAGAAGTGAAGGAATACAGTAGAAATCAATACCAACTATCCCTAGTAAAAAACGATGTTCAAATCTATCATACATTTCACCCATTAAAATATGCTTACCCAGAAAAAATGATCTTAGTTTATTTGTATAATCTCCTTATGCCTCAATAACTTCCCGGGAAACGAGAGGGCATTGAGTTATTGTCCTTAGCAAGAAGCCACCCAGCATGATCCTCTTCATATATCTGTCTAATTGATAGAAGAAGTGCTTCGATAGATATCACACATCTTTTCGGAATTCAGGGTCCCTGTAAAAATGTGCATCTTTTCGAATCCATGTGAAGACAAGCACCCCAAACCGGAACCTTCTGGGGGTGCTTCACCTCCCTGATAAGAAATCGATGACCAGATACTTGTCAGTGCTTTGCCTTTGATCCACCAAACAAGAGTGATGTCTCATCACTAAACAGGACCTCTCTTCAATCTCTCAGCAGATTTTCCTGTGCAAAATCCATGTGAGCTTGTTGATGAGCGTTTTTTCATCATGACTAAAAATATGAAGCCTGAAACCCGACCAGAGCAGCATGCAAATGCCAACAAATAGTTTAGACAGAAGCCTGAAGGTGAAGAGTTCTGTGCAGAGCAGCAGGGTCCTGAATAGGATCTGTTTGTCCTCTTCCTCTGAAGTTGTCCTGTTTGCTCTCTTGATTGGTGTTGCTGTGGCCACAGTGTCTGGCTGGGTTTTCATCCTGTGCTTAGCTGATACGAGTTCACAGTGCATGTACTGTGCAATGCGCTTCTTTCCCCACTGAGGGTCCTTGGGCTGTGAGTGCGAGGTGTATTGCTCAGACTCTTCTCTGCAGAGGTTTTACTGGAATGACCCCGAGTTCCTCATTGAGTATCTGAGGACATTTGCCTTAGTAGAGGGCTCTGGCATCTCTGACCCTCTTTTCTGATGAGTTACTGTGGTTTCTGTATCATTCTTCTAATTCATGGATTTAACAAAATCACATTACAGACCACAACTCTGTATTAAGATTATTTCTTTCAATTGTTGGTTTCAGAATAGATGCTATACTAACATGGAAACTTGTATTTCTGCTTTAACTAATATTTTTCGCAAAGAGTTGACACACGGTACAGGGAAAATGATCATGGGTATCTGTGGCATCATTAGGAGAGTAAGCAGCAGTCTGAGCAATAGAGGGGTCGTACCGCAGGAGTGAAGAGATAAAGATGTGTGGTCAGATCCACTCGTTTCAGGTCTTCATGTGCTGTTAACTGTGTCAGAAGCTCAGCCATGTTCCAGTCGTTGGTGTAGGTAGTGCCCAGTAATGCGTGGTGTGAGGGCAGGAGGCCCCTATGGGAGTGAAGGAACTCAAGAAGTGATGATGTATTTGTTGATATTCGTGTGTTGACGAGAGGATGGGGGAGGAATGCCCGCCCCAGCTCTCATGTCAGCCTCTCATGTTATTCGTATCCCACTCGTATAAATGTTGCTTCGTTCAATTCTTGCTGTCAGTGCTTGCAGTATCAAATTCTGTGACTGCTGGGCCGCTCTATGCTGTGCTGTCCCTGCAGCCAATAATGCTCGCTCTACATGTGATCCATGTCTCTGCAACTCCAATTCAACCCCTTGTCAACCGAGTTGCTAGCACC
>CACRSC010000020.1:370242-384286 GCA_902651635.1 Mastigamoeba balamuthi
GACGATGGCGATGGAGGAGCAGGGGGCGTCGGTGCTGGCGGTGGTGGGGCAGACGACGAGGTCGAGGCCGTTGATCTCGGCGACGACCTTGGCGGCGTCGATGGTCTTGCCGCCCCCGATGCCCACCACCACGCTCGCCCCGGAGCCCGAGCACACGCCCCGCAGCCGCTCGATCTCGGCCCGCGTCACCTCCCCCGCGAACTGCTCGAACCGCACCTCCCCTGCGCCGGCGCTCCCCGCCCCCGCGAACAGCGGCCGCACGCGGGCCTCGACGATGCGGTCCACCGGCGGCCCCGCGCACACCACCAGCGCCCGGCCCCCGTGCTCCGCCACCAGCCCCGGCAGCCGCCCCAGCGCCCCCGCCCCCTGGATGTACTTGCCCGGGAACAGCGTCGTCGTCACCCGCGTCGTCGTCTTCATCGCCATCGCTGAGGAGATGTTGTTTGCGGTTGTCGCTGGATGGATGCAAATGAAGCAGCCCGTCGGTCATTGGCCACGTCAACGGTGCAAAATGCACGAATACCGTTAGTGCATAGTTCGATCTTTCCGGCCAAACACCGCTCCGGCACGTCATTCGGGGACGCGATGCAGAATTCTCGTGCACCTCACAGAACTGCAGGCAGGGCTTCTGCATCTCGCACGACGTGCGGCCCGACGACAGCGGCACCGCTCTGATGGTCGCGGGCCAGTCAGTCTCCCCTTCATGAGTCAGGCATCGACGAGCGTCCGGGGCCCGAGGCTGCGTTGGCCCTCTCCAACGAGACGCCGCTGCTCAAGTTGCGGACTGCTTACAGGGGACCCGCAGGCCGTATTGCTGGCCGCAAATGGGAGGACGTCGGGGGCGCTGATCGAGGAGATGGCGAGGCAGCGCAAGCTGGACGTGCTGTACGACGCGAATGCCTGGGTGGTGCTGGCGCAGTGCAAGGCTTCCAGCCCCCGAGCCCAGGCGTGGCTCCTCGCGCGGTTCGACGTGCGCAAAAGGAGGGCTTCCTGACGCCGTTCCACGTCGACCTCTTTCTTCTAGGGGTGCAGTCTTTGCACACCCTTGGCGGCTACCAGGGCGTCCCCTCTCTTACCGGCGAGATCTTTGACATGGTCCACCCCACCGACCGCTTCCGTATCACCCTCGACGAACTGCGCCATTATGCAAAATTGACTGTGAGCTGGGCCCGAGTGCGAGTGCGCTCACTGGTGCGAGTATGGCACGATAGCAAGCCACAATCTGTTTCTTACACAACGAATGCGGGCCCACAGAACTGGTTGTTGGACAATCAGCTCGTTTGTAGATGAAAAAACAAGAGTTGATGACTGGCACTGCTTATTCTTTGTCGGGTGTTTTTGGTGGTTTTCTTGCATGTGTTGCTGGTCTGGTCTGGCCCCTCACGTGTAACATGTAGACATGCACAGGATGAATGCTGCCCTTGGGGCGGGGGGGAGCTGGACAGTATCGAGGGGTTTGGACAAGTCCTCTGATATGTCTTTGCAGCCAAACGTACCATTTTACCAGTTTCAATGAAAAAACCAAGTAGGAAAAAATAAGTCGTTTTAAAACGACTTTTTCATGTGTCGCTTTCCCGACAGTTGAAAAAGTGAAAAAGTGTCGCTTTCGCGACAATGACGTCAAATTTGGAATTCGAGGGAAGGAATTTATTGCTTATCGATTTGTGCATTATTGGAATTCACGAAAATGAGAATTGCTTTCATTTTTATATGCACATTATGAGTTATTTACACTGAGTTATTTCAAATTATTCAAATGTGTTAAACTACTTTTTCACTTTTAGGTATTTTTTCATAAAACTGGTAAAATGGTACATTTGGCTGCAAAGACATATGACTGATAGACCCCGATGCAACCACTGCTGCATTGGAAAGTCATCTTGCCCCAGGGTGCATGGCCAGGGAGGGGTGCCTGGAATCCCTGTCTGAGAACTGCTCATGTGAGTTGTTTAAGCCAGTCTGCTGATATGACAAATCCTGACAGAGAAGATCCTGATGAAACTGCAGCACTGTGATGTCATCCTGTCCTTAGAGCATGTAGCTGGAGTTCCTGGACTGTTACTCTCATCCCATCCAGTCACTTCACATCAAGCATGTTGTGGTGCATAGCGAAGGCTTGTGTAGTGGTGTGTAGCAAATGGTCAAACTACACACTGCTATGCAGGCCTTATATTTTTTCATAAAACTGGTCGCTTGGTGCATTTCTTAACTCGTAGCCGTTACTGAGATAGCATTTGCCACTATGTAAGGTCTGCTACAGTGCATAGCAAAGGGTAGCGGCATGTAGTTCTACCATCTGCTACGCACTGCTATGCAAGCCTCCACTACGTACCACTACACACTGTCCACTACACTGCATAGCAAAGGATGTGTAGTGGTGCATAGTTCTACCATTTTCTATGCACCACTATGCAGGCCTTCACTGCACGCCGCTATACAGGGTCCACTACACTGCATAGTAAAGGGTGCATAGCAGCACATAGTTCTACCTCTACCATCCACTATGCACTGCTACACAGGGTCTGCTACAGTATGTAGCAGAACCCTTCAGTACAGGCTAAGTTGTCCCCCTCTTCTTTCTCCTTCTTCCTGAATCAATTACAATACATATAAAATGGAATTGAATCAATCAATCATTGTTTTTAGTGTCTGCATGGGAGAGGGAGCAGGCAGCTTCAATCGAGGGAGCAGGCAGCTTCAATCTGGGGGAAGAGTCTGTTCATAATGAACAGAAAGGGAAATTCAGTATATGACGTGGGACCCTGCTGCTGCAGGAGCAGGAGCAGCTGCTGCAGCTCCAGTCTTGGTGCCATGTGTGGTCTCCTTCATCAGGTCTATGGCATCAAGAACAGCCTGAGAGCTGGTGTGGGTCGTGCTGTGTCTGGGTCTCTTGGCTCTTGTCATGTGTGGGGACTCTGCACGGGCTGAGCTCGCCCTGCCCCTCCTGCAAATATTGTTAGACATCAAAAAGGAAAGAAAGAGGGGAAACTCACGACTCATTGGAGCACTGGTTCTGCCAGATGGCCTGGATGTGCTCGCAGACCCCCTTGCAAACAGTGGGGTTCTCTGCAAAGAACGTGACGAACTCGTTTATGCATCAGCTCTCTTGGCAGGCACAGGAAGGGATTCTCTATGTAGAAGAACGTGGGATTGCAGATAGCTATCATGGTCAGAGCGACTTCATCCAGGGCTGCTTGTACAGCCACCACAGTATGGGCCTTTGCTGCCTTCTCTATCAACCTTCTGAACAGCTGGGTCATGGGAAGCCCTGCACAATTCCATGTCATGTTCAGGATCTTAATGAGCCACGACTCTTCGCTTCCCTTGTGAACTTGGGCCTTGTCCTGGTACTCCTGCAGAGCAATGACTATAGGCTCCCCTTCACGCCCCAGGGATTTGTGCAGTGCACCTGCCTTTGTACACACTGCCTGAAATCCCGCACTGAAGAAGTACTCATTCACTATGTCTGCCTTGGTCTCCTCTACCTCCTCTGGAGCCCTGACCACAATGGTCTCTGCTGTGCATGTTATGTTCAGCATGATGTGAAGCCAGCCAATGACACTGTATAGGGAATTCTTGCTGTGCAGCTTCTTCCAGCCCCACCTGCGGTATAACTTCACTGCACTCCTGCTTGATGTAGTTCGAGACTGTGACTGAGGCTCTCTTCTTTCCATTGATGAAGGCCACAACCAGGTCTCTCTGGGCATCAGTCATCTTGCCCTCCAACTTTCACAGTGAAAGGACTTCCCGTTGGATGTTCAGCTGAGGTGCTATGAGCCCTGGGGGTGTGGCCAGAGGCAGAGCTTCCAGGGGCTGCTGTACCGTTTTCAGCACTGGCCCCAGGTAGTCTCCAGACCCTGGATGTTCTAGGGCCTGATTGTGCCTCTTCTCTGTGCTGCTCTCTGCCTCCTGCAGCTCTGCTCTTCTCTTCTGGTACTCTCTCAGTGTCTGCACATTGGTCTGGGATGCTGTCACACAGTCGTACTTTGGCTCCATTGAGCACACATGCCTGATGAGGCTCACTCAGCTTCTCCTTCTGTAGTGACAAGCTGTCCTCTCCCTCTTCCACCTCGCTGTTCTCTGATGAGCTGTCCGAGCTTCCCTCCTGTTCGACCTGGCTGCCTAGGCATAAGGCAGCTGTCCTCTGCCTGTCTTCTGCCGTTTTCCCACAACGACCCTTGTCTCCTTCCAGCTGTGGTGCTTCCTCTTCATGGGCAGTCCTCGGCTGCTGTTCCTCATCCAGCATGCCCTCCATTGCTGCCTCGGCCACTATGGCAGCAAACTGCCTGAACTGGCTGACGTGGCTCCACTCTCTCTTTGCTGCTCTTATAATAAGTTCAATCACTGTATGTGGGTATTACACAAATCAATAAATCGGATATGAAAAAGAGAGTCCACTAAGAACTGGTTGTTCTCACTGTCACCTCTCGTCAGATACTCTGTCCTGTTACATGAAGGAGTAAATGACATGTCCACATGTATATCTTAACATGTTACAGGGCGCTTTGGTTGCTTCAAGATCTCTGCCATCTGGGGTGTGGTGATAAGTCTGTTGGTATTCCAGATGGAAGTCAGGGCCAGTCTAGGAAATTGTGCCTCCATGCACGTCCTCGTAAGTGCTGAACTCAGCTCCAGGGAAAGGGCTGCACACCATAAACACTTTCTGAATGAAATGCTACTATCCATACAAAAATCGAAAAAACACGGTGATCCAATGGAATGTGTAGAAGGTTCTTACACGCCACGGCGTACAATCTGCTGCAGCTATTTTAAGCCTCGTTCTAGTTGAAAATCTGGCTCATTGATCAGTACTCTCCTCGACCCTCCAGGCGATCCTGTCACTACACTCTCTTTTTGGGCGAAGACAGGTGTTTCACAGACACAATGCGAGTGGCGTTTTATGTGCTGCTGGCGCTGCTGGTGGCTCTTTTCCAGCTGCACTTGGCGATGCACAGGACCGGCTCCACGGCCACCTCGTCGGCCGCGCAGCAGGCAGCACATCGCGAGCCCCTCCGCGTAGACCTGGGACCGAGAGGCACTCGCCAGCGCAGCCCGAGGCGGGTGGGCCGCGTGCAGTGCGATGTGCGCCGCCACTGAGGAAACTTCTCGGCAGAGCGAAATGACCCACCACCCCTTTTCGCATCCCGCACCACAGGAAATCGACGTCGTCTACACGTGGGTTGACAGCCGCACGTCCCGCAAGCCTGCGCGTTCTCGTGTTGGCTTACAGGACGACATCGAGGTCTCGCACGGAATCATAGGCCAGTTGGTCGCTGACGCCACGGCCGAGTCGAGGACACGAGACATGGGGACGCTCAGATACAGCCTCAGGTCCCTCGAGCAGAACGCCCCCTGGGTGCGGGGCGTGTTCCTGGTGACCGACGGGCAGGTCCCAGAGTGGCTCAACGCGTCGAGCGTGTCGGTGGTGCCGCACGCGGCGATCTTCCCCGGAGACCTCTCGGGCGGCCTGCCCACCGAAAACTCCAACGCCATCGAGGCCAATCTGCACCGCATCCCGGGCCTCTCGCAGTGCTTCCTCTACCTCAACGACGACGTCTTCCTCTGGAAGCCCCTCGAGCGCAGCTTCTTTGTCACGGACGAGAGCCGCCCGGTTTTCCGTGAGTGCCCTTTTTTCATGGAATAGCCAGCTTCCAGAAATAGATTGTCCTCTGACGCACAAGATCGGGTATGTACCGCAGACCAAGGGGGGCAGAAGGCGCCCAGCTTCCCGGGGTATCTCTGGCCGTCGTGGCACAGGCAGCTGTACTTCACCAACGAGGTCCTCAGCACGCGATACGGCGCGGGGTCGCGCAACTACCCAAGCCACTCGTGCTACCTGTGGTCCAGGGTGCCCTTTTTTCCCCACCCAGTTCAATTGATGATTGCCCGTGCCGCCTTCCTAATTCCCGAATCTTCGATTGCGTCGTTCCTGTTATGCATATCACTTGAGTTCCGGTTTTCGTATCAACTGATTATTCTTGATCAGGAGCTGTCGGAGCTGGCGTGGTCTGTGTGGCAACACGAAATGAGTACAACGACAACACACCAGCTACGGCACACGACGGACATGGTGATGGCGATGGTACAGCTACACTTGGGGCTCGGCGAGGGCGTCGCTGTGCTGGGCAGCGCGTCTCTTCACACAGTCGAGTGGGGCGATAAGACCGACGAGAACGCAGCGTCACTCGCGAAGGTGCTGGCCCAAGAACCAGATTGTCTCTGCCTTCAGGACGGCAGCGCAAGGACCCCCAAGGCACTCGAGCAGCTGATCGAGGTCGCCAGCACTGCGTTCCCCCACAAGTCACGGTTTGAGATCTGATTTGTACAGTTAGACATTCATAACGGCGACAACGGCGACAGCAGGTTTGCTGTACCAAACAGTCATGGTTGTCGGTGGTGAAACTCAAATGCACACTCGAAGGCTGTGAGTTACCTTGTAGGCACAGTGATGACAACACACTTGAAGAAGTCACGAACAGTCAGATGGCTTGCACTGGTTATTAGGAGGACCCGCGAAAGGGGCCTGCAGTGAGCTGAGAGCGTGCGCAAACAACACAGAGGAGGGGGGATCACAATCCAGCGTTGTCGAACAACATAGCATCGGCATCGGATGGTGGGATGATTGTCCCTTTGTTGCTTCTGCACAAGTGTACCACGAAGGCTCACGAACTAGCATCATGAACACGTTGAGCTGGCTCAGTACGGCAGCAGGTCGAGAGTAGCTCGGTGAGCGTCGCCAGTCTACTTGGCCTTGAGGGAGCAGAGGGAGTAGGGCTGCTTGGTCCTGGGGCGGCTCGTGCCGTACGCGTCCATCATCCTCAGCAGGTTCACCACCACCGCAGGCGACACAAAGTGGGGCTCGCACACAGTGCGACGCGTGCACGCCTGCGAGAGATAAAGGGGGATCAGAGCGGTTGCACAGCAGGGCCATGGTGGGGGGGGGGAGGGTTCAAGGGGAGCTTACCTTGTTGGCAGCGACGAGGAGCTCGGCGTCGGAGACCTTGGCGAGGCCGACGTGGGCGAGGGTGGTGGGGAGGCCGACGCGGTCGCAGAAGTCGAAGATGTCGGCGACCTGCTGCTCGGACCAGTCGTGGAGGAAGAGCGAGGCGAGGACGCCGACGGTGACGACCTCGCCGTGGAGGAAGGGGCGGACCTGGGGCAGGGCGGTGAGGCCCTCCTGGACGCTGTGGGCCATGGCCAGGCCGCCGCTCTCGAAGCCCAGGCCCGAGAGCAGCGTGTTGGTCTCCACCACCCGCTCGAAGGCGGGCACCACCGCCCGCGCCTCGTTGGCCGCCAGCGCCAGCGCCCCGTGCTTGCGCAGCGTGTCGTAGCACAGCCGCGCCAGCGCGTACGCCGTCAGCGACCCCATGTCCGTGCTGCTCGCCGACGACGCGCTCGCCGTCTGCTGGCAGCTCTCCGCCTCGAACCACGTCGCCAGCGCGTCCCCGATGCCGGCGGCCAGGAACCTGGGCGGCGCCTCGACGATGACCTCCGTGTCCATCAGCACCACGTTGGGGTTGTGCCGCAGGTGCACCGTCTCGCTGTGGGTGTGGGAGGGACGGCCACGGGTGAGCACAGGAACATGTTCGGTTGGCGACTGGCGGCCGGAGCTGCTGGTGCTGGATGTGCTGAAAAAACGAGCCCGACCGACCGGGGCACCACCGGGTTTTCGGTCCATACAAGAAAAACAAAAGCGGAAACGCAGCGACGACAAAAAGCGGAGAAGCAGAGCGGGAGAGAAGACATCGCCCGCAGAGGGTCAGGAGGAAGGAGGAGGAGCAGACCTGAACTCGCCCTCGGGGGTGTAGACGATGGCGATGGAGGAGCAGGGGGCGTCGGTGCTGGCGGTGGTGGGGCAGACGACGAGGTCGAGGCCGTTGATCTCGGCGACGACCTTGGCGGCGTCGATGGTCTTGCCGCCCCCGATGCCCACCACCACGCTCGCCCCGGAGCCCGAGCACACGCCCCGCAGCCGCTCGATCTCGGCCCGCGTCACCTCCCCCGCGAACTGCTCGAACCGCACCTCCCCTGCGCCGGCGCTCCCCGCCCCCGCGAACAGCGGCCGCACGCGGGCCTCGACGATGCGGTCCACCGGCGGCCCCGCGCACACTACCAGCGCCCGGCCCCCGTGCTCCGCCACCAGCCCCGGCAGCCGCCCCAGCGCCCCCGCCCCCTGGATGTACTTGCCCGGGAACAGCGTCGTCGTCACCCGCGTCGTCGTCTTGAGCGTCGTCCCCTCCCCCGCCCCCCCGTTGCTGTTCGCCTCCACTCCGCTCCTGCTCGGCATCTCTCCTCTTCCTCTCTACTCCTTTGTCTTGTCTGTTTCTCTCCCCTCTCTGCTCTCGGGTCTGCTGGCCTCTGCTGCCCAGATTCCCTCGGGTTTTGTTGCCTGTGGGCCTCCCACGTCACTGCGCTTCTTCCGCTGCGCGTGTCTCGTTTGAGTTCGCGCATCATCAGCGACGATTTTCCCTCGGGTCCTCGGGTTGAAAATCACCGCTCCCTCTCGCCCTCCCCCGCTCCCTCCCGTCCCGCGGTCGCTCCGAGCGTCGGTCGGGGCTGTGTCCCACGCTCTCCGCCCGGGCGCGGCGGAGGGGCAGCGGTGGGAGGGGAGTGCGGGCTGCAGGGCTGGTATTCCTCGCGGCGTAGAAAAAGCTGCGCCTGCCCTGAACCGGCGCACCGCAGCACAGCGACGTCACGCCGGTGGGGCTGGCCTCCCATACAGGAAGTGCCCGGGCCCGCACCACTCCCACTCCCCAGCGCGGCTCATAGCGCTGCACCGGTTGGCATCTCAATGGCCTGCTGGGTGTCCTCCTCAAGTGTGTCTTGTGTGCGGCCACCCTCTGGGCTATTACTCTGTGACGGCTTGTCATCCACTAATCAATACCGCGACGGCATCCTCTGTCGTGTAGGCAGCTTCACCGTCCTCGATCTGCCGCAGCTTGTGATCCGTTTGAGCTGAAGCACTGATGGAGCCTCTCTCTGCCCGCCAGCGCCTACAGGACCCATAGCATCCGTTGGGGGGCAGCTCCAGGTCCTTCGCGCGCCAGACGTGTCGCCGTAGATGCACGGCTGGCCAGCGTCTCGTGTTCTCGGTTGGAGCGTTGGCTCCCCCAAGCCAAGGACGTCGGGCGTGGATTGGGTCCCGATCTGTGTGGTGGACACTTCCCTGAGCCTCACACCCAGCGCCTGGGTCACTGTGCGGTGTGCAGTGCGTGCTCGCAAGGGCCACAACGGGCGCCTTACATCGGAGGACGCGGACAGTGCGGACACAGTCCGAACGTCGTCCTGTCTGCTGTGCTGCGAGCGGGGCAGCCCTGATGCCACAAGGGGGACCCGTATGCAGAACGAGGCCTGCTGTGGAGCGCTGCGTTGAAGGGGCCTGACTGCCTGACCTGCTGTGCCGACGCAGCCCTGACTATGTGCGTCCTGAGAAGAGCCTGCGAACGGCCCCCCTACAACCCACCCCTCTCTCAGAACCAGAGTTTGACCTCTTATGTGTGCAACATGCCCCCCACCCCTTTGGTCCCACGGAAGCACACACACACACACACACACACACACACACGGCTTGCGGGTCCAAGTGCGTGCCGTTCCGCTTCGGAACGACAATAATATCGTGACGTGTGTGCAGGAGAATATCTCCCTCCTCGTTGAGAAATATCCCCGGCGATACGCCCCGCGCGCGGCCTTTGAAACGCACCGCAGCGCACAGCACAGGCACAGGCACAGGCACACCCCACGCCCATGAGGAGGGCCGCGCCCAGGCACGCGCCGCCAGCCCCGGCCGCCAGCAGCAGCACCCCTCGGCGGCGGCGCACACCCCCGCGCGGCCGCTCGCGCACGCGGAGCCCAGCGCAGCCCCCGCAGCGCCGCAGCCGCAGCCCCCGCAGCCGCTCCCGCAGCCCCGGCCGCCCCAGGCCCCGCTCCAGGTCGCGCTCCCGGTCGCCCCCGGCGCGCGCGGCGTCGCCCAGGCGGCAGCGGCCGTCGCCCCGGGGCCGCAGGGGCGGCAGCCCAGTGGCCTCGCCCAAGGGGCGGAGGGGCAGCAGCCCAGCAGCCTCGCCCAGGGGGAGGAGGGGCACCAGCCCGGTGGCCTCGCCCAAGGGGAGGAGGGGCAGCAGCCCGGTGGCCTCGCCCAAGGGGAGGAGGGGCAGCAGCCCAGCGGCCTCGCCAGGGCGCAGTGGACGGGGGCGCGAGCAGCACGCCAGAGGCAGCGGCAGCGGGTCGCGGGGGCCCCAGCAGCAGCAGCAGCAGCAGCAGCAGCGGAGGGAGCAGAGCCCCGGGGGCGCGAGGAAGAGGGGGAGGACGCGGTCGCGGTCGCGGAGCCCGCAGGGGGCGCAGAGGGAGCGCGAGGGCAGCGGCAGCAGAGGGGGGAGGAAGCGGGCCGCGCAGGGGGCTGGGGGGCTGCCCGAGCCCTGGCGCGCCTACACGAGCTCGCAGGGCGCCGTCTTCTACTACAACACCGCCACGCACGAGCGCACGTGGAGCAGGCCCGGCGGCCCCGAGGCGCTGGGGCCTCTGGGCCGCGCTGAGCCCGCGCCCCCCCGGCAGCGGCGCAGAGCACAAGCGGGCGCAGCAGCAGCAGCAGCGCCAGAGCAGCGAGAGGGGCGAGCGGGCGCAGTCGGCCTCTGCGCGGGCCAAGCAGCAGAGCCAGATGGCGCCCGTGCAGCCGCCTGAGCCCGCCAGGGAGGCACTGCGCCGCACGTACGATGGACAGCAGGCCGACGAGGCCGGGCAGCAGCAGCAGCGAGCGCTCGTCAAGGACGAAGCGAGCGACCAGCAGGCCGAGGCCCCGTACGACAAGGGTACGCCCGCTGCAGCTCCCCCGTCTCCCCTTGGCGCGCCTGTGGCTCACGCTGTGCTGCCACGAGGGCAGAGGCGGAGCAGAGGGCGCTGATGGAGCTCGTGCAGGCGGGACCCGAGGCCTCTGTGCGCTCTGTGCTGCTCGAGGCCCGCCTGGACCCGCGCGTGATCGGCGAGGACGAGTGCAGGGCGCTCTCGGAGCTCGCGGGTGTGGAGCTTGGCCTTGCCGGGGTCCCTGCCGCGGCCTGCTCGCCGTCTGCGCCCCAGGAGGAGCGCCGCGAGCCCTGCCCTTGGTGCCTGGGCTCGCTCTTGAGCCCGTTCTTTGCCAAGTGTGTCGGCAACAGCCTACGCTTACGAACGTGTTGCGCGCAGTGCCGCGCCCGCATGGTGCGTTGCGCTCTCTGTGCAGCAGCGGCTCTGACACAGGCCCTCGCGCAGGAGAGAGAGATGTGGGAAGAGGGGATGCGGAGGCTCGGGATAGCGCTCCCTGGCGCTGCTGCGGTGGAGGAGGAGCAACGTCCCGACGAGGGGGGTGCCTGCGCTCAATAGACGACTGGCAACTGGTGCTCCGTAGAAGTATACTGCGAGGGACTCGCTCGATACTAACCCGAACCAAAAAGCAACAATGAACCCGCATGCTACACTCCGTAAAATCGTACTGGACGAGTCACTCTTATGGGTGGTTGCTTTTGTTGCGAGAGGTCTGTCACACCAGCCTAGGGTGGTGCATAGTTCCGGGGAGACCGTTGGTTCTTTGTTTATCTATAACACTGATTCACCAGAGCTTTATTGCTCCGGCACGCAGCCGATGTGCAGGGCAGACCTCGACGGGTGTCTCGAGATGGACGAAGGAGCAGCTGCATCAACAGCCCACTGGCGTGTGTGGACAACTGCTCTCTGTCTTCGACCCGCGTGCATAATTATTGCACCGAGCTGGTCGAGTCCAGTGCAAGGTCCTCAGGTCCAAGAGCCACGAGTGCTCGATGCCCAAGTCCGTGTGTGAGTGCGAGACCGAGTCGGGAAATATTCCCGTGTTTCAACCGGTACCGCTCTGCCTCGACGACGCCCTGGAACAGCCGTGCACCACTGAGTCTTCGGGGGGATTCGTTCTCGAGAACTGGAAGAACCTGAGTCATATAGTGCCGAATCAATCCGTTCGGTTGAGAAGCAAACCTACGTCTGCTTTTATCATTTTCTAAGCCAAGGAGACACATTTGGGGTACAGGAGATTTCGTCTGCCCTTTTTGCATGTGCGATCCATGGATTCACTGAAGGCCCACCACCCGCAGGCAGGATGAGAACCGCGACGCTCATCGGACTGTTTGTTAGCTTGGCAGTCTTCGCGCAAGCACAGGAGTGCGACCAGACCTTCTGACGATGAGGGAAGCACCGATTTATCCGAGACCCCCTTAGGCGCAATTGCTCCGGCCTGCAGCCGATGTGCAGGGCAGACCTCAACACGTGCCTCGAGAAGGACGACGGAGTTAAGGGCTGCAACTGCATCAACGCGTCGCTTGCGTGTGTGGGCAACTGCTCTGAGTCTGCGACCAGCGAGCTAGTCAGCCTGTGCAGCAACCGCAGCACGTGCAATGCCTGGCAGTACAGAAGCACGGGCGCGATCACCTGCGAGCCCATCTCGAGGTCCCCTCCTCTGCGCACTCCTGTAGGCTGACCTCCACAGCAGGTGCCAGAAGGTGCGCAGGCTCTGCGCCTACAACTTCCAGTGCCCCCCGATGCTGCAGGAGTGCATCCCGACGTTCTTGAGGTGCCTGGTCCATAACAACTGCACCGAGCTGGTCGAGCCGCAGTGCGAAGTCCTCAGGACCAAGGGCTACAAGTGCTCTATGCCCAAGTCCCAGCAGCAGTGCCGTACCGAGTACACCGCGTGCAGCGAGCAACACTGCGAGTGCCTGTTCCAGTACCGCCTCTGCCTCGACGACGCCCTCGAGCAACCGTGCGCCAACAACGGAACCTGCCCATCGCTCTGTACCACCTCGCAGTACGTGGGGTCCGCGGCCTCGGTTGTCGTAACCCTGGGCGCCGTCCTCGTTCTGCTTGCCCGCCTCTTCTGATAGAAAAAAAAACAAAGCGGGATCCCTGGTGCCCTGTGCCCGCGCAGCCGCGAGCGTCTCTCTGGTGTTGCTTTGGCCCGTCAACACTGCGGGAGCAGCGCGGACTCTGGGAGAGCCCCGCTCTCGTGCAGGCGGATGAGGTACGCCTCAGCGGCCTCTAGGGACCACTTGTTCATCTCGAGCAGCCTGCGGGCGTACGACTCGACCAGCCCGTGCGCCTCGGCCATGTGCGCCACCGCGTCCTCCCTGCTGCCGCCCTCGCACGGCGCCGCGCCCGCCAGCGCGTCCTCGGGCATCGCCCCCGCGGCCCTGAGCTGCCTGGCGTACTCGACGGCCACTGCCGCGTCGCCGTGTTTCATCGCCAGCAGCCGCCTCGCGTACTCCTCCGTCACCGCGGCCCCTGCGCAGCGCAGCAGCCGAGTCAGCTGGGCAGCAGCGGCGGGCTTGCGGGCGCGGTGGCACCTCTGCAGACACGAGTGACGGCGTCGGCGTCGGCTCCCGCGTCGACGACGAGGGCGCCGGTGGCGTCGGAGAGGGCCTTTGCGAAGCCGCGGCCGCCCCGCACGACGCGCTTGGACTGCGCAGACCGGACGCTCTGGCGGGGCGCTGGCTGCGAGGGGCGCAGCGCGGGGCTCGCAGCAGGGGCCGCGCTGGAGCGGGCGGGGGCGGCGGGGGCAGTGCGGGGGCGCTGGAGGGCGTCGTCGGGGAGCGAGCGGGTGGACTGCAGGCGCCGGAAGTAGGCCAGCGCACGCGCCTTGTCCCACGAGCTCATGTCGAGGATCTTGAGCGTGTACTCCATCGTCAGCCCCGTCTCCTTCTGTACAGCCATGATCACCTGCACGACGACAGGAGAAAAACGGCGAGAGCCGGTGAGAGACACGCTCAGTGCACTATAAAATCAATTGACATCGATTAACGTGGCACCAAAATGACCAACAAGCGCAGACAGGAGCCCCATCCCTCGGGCGGCAACCGCCCAGACATCGAATTAGAGAAAGGAGCACAAGAGCACAAGATATCGACTCATCGCAAATCCCGATTCCGAAATCTAGATCGCGCGGGCCGCCGATACAAATATCCACGCCCGGCGGGGGGGGGATATCTCCTGTGGGCCCGACGTGTCGTGGCGCACCGCCGTCGGCGACACAAACGGCGGCGTCGTGGCGGGCGAG
>CACRSC010000020.1:397923-422891 GCA_902651635.1 Mastigamoeba balamuthi
CTGCAACGCCAAGTGCGCCTGCGACTGCCACGCCTGCACCAAGTGCGCCTGCAACAAGAAGTGCGCATGCGACTGCCACGCGTGCACCAAGTGCTCCTGCAACGCGAAGTGCGCCTGCGCCTGCCACGCCTGCACGCAGTGCGCCTGCAACAAGAAGTGCGCCTGCGCCTGCCACGCTTGCACGCAGTGCGCCTGCAACAGAAGTGCGCCTGTGCCTGCCACGCCTGCACGCAGTGCGCTTGCGCCAAGTGCGCCTGCGAGTGCCACGCCTGCGACAAGTGCGCGTGCGGCAAGAAGTGCGCCTGCGCCTGCCACGCCTGCGCCAAGTGCGCCTGCAACAAGAAGTGCGCCTGCGCCTGTCACGCCTGCGATAAGTGCGCCTGCCACTCGAAGTGCGCTTGCGACTGCCACGAATGCACCAAGTGCGCGTGCGGCAAGAAGTGCGCCTGCGACTGCCACGCGTGCACCAAGTGCGCCTGCAATGCCAAGTGCGCCTGCGCCTGCCACGCCTGCACCAAGTGCGCCTGCAATGCCAAGTGCGCCTGCGACTGCCACGCCTGCGACAAGTGCGACTGCAACGCCAAGTGCGCCTGCGACTGCCACGCCTGCACCAAGTGCGCCTGCAACAAGAAGTGCGCCTGCGACTGCCACGCGTGCACCAAGTGCGCCTGCCACTCCGATTGCGCATGCGACTGCCATGCCTGCAACAAGTGTGCCTGCAACGCCAAGTGCGCCTGCGACTGCCACGCGTGCACCAAGTGCGCCTGCAACAAGATGTGCGTCTGCGCCTGCCACGCCTGCGACAAGTGCGCCTGCAACGCCATCAGCTCGTGCGATTGTCCGGCCACGTGCGCCTGCGACTGCAGCGCCGCGGCTTGCATGTGCGACTGCCACAGTAAGGTTGCCTGCGAGCCTCAGTGCACGAAGAGCGCTTGCCAGTGCATGATCGCCCCCGCCTCCAAGGTGGGCTACGCTGCTCCCTGCACTGGTGCCTGCTGCCACTGAAGCGGTCCCCCCACCATCTCTGCCCTCACTGCTGCACCAAAACGATGAAGGGCAAAAGATAAACAAACAACTTCTCTAGTTCATCACTGAGACCCGCATGTGATCTGGATGCCATTCCATCCAGTGTACTTCATAAATCTGAAAGACAACCTGGCACGCTGACCGGAGACGTGAAGAAATCGCATCACAGATTACACACTCTACATCTCGCATAAAACGCGACACTATCGCCCTGTGGTTGCCACTGTTCCAGCAGTTGATCATTACGTGAGGTGAGTGCAGCTGAGCAG
Organism: Mastigamoeba balamuthi; assembly: GCA_902651635.1. Classification (NCBI taxonomy): domain Eukaryota; phylum Evosea; order Mastigamoebida; family Mastigamoebidae; genus Mastigamoeba; species Mastigamoeba balamuthi. The sequence continues at coordinate 399,219 of CACRSC010000020.1, forward strand.
CAGGCTCAGTGCCACGTGTAGAGAGCACACTGGCAGCAGCGGCAGACGTGGGCCGCGTCGCAGGGGGGATTGGTCGCGCAGTGGCAATGGCCTTCGGCGAGAGCGCACGAGCGTGACCACGAGCAGCGCTGCAGCTGTTGCCCAGTGTCACAGCGTCCCGAGCAAGGGGCAGAGGCGCTCCTGCACGACCCGCGGTCAGACACCGCGGCGACTTCCTGCTGACAGCATCTCTCGGGGCACGAGCACTGCTGCTGCTGCTGCTTCAGCTGCTCGTTCTGGGAGTTTGAGTTAGAGCCCTCATCGCTGGTCTCTGGGTGAGAGCAGCCGTGCTGCTGGGTGCTGGAGCTGCTGGAGGGCATTGCGGCTGGTCTGTGTAATGTTGTCGATCGGTGAAGAGGCAAAAGTTGAGTGATACGCAGGGTGTGGGCTACGTGGTCTCCCAGAGCCCGATATCGGCACGCGTTCTGCCGGGGGGTGCAGGGGGGTGGCGAAGGTGCTCCGGTGATTTGTCCAGCCGGCAGGGCCAAGGCACTGGGAATTCTCTCGGTATCACGCTGGGTGTCCACATGCGGGTCTTCAGTTTCGCTTCTTCGTCTGCCGGGGTCTGCTTTCTGGCTGACTGGCTGGTCCCTTCTGCACAGGCCAAATCACGCGGATGGCCTGGGCGACCTCCGACACAGACCAACCGTCCAACCGTGGGCCGTGCTCTGGGGCTTGCAGCGCCCGTCTCTCTGTTCAAAACTCGCCCATACGAATTCTACAACAAACACGCAATTCGACCGGATTTCCGCACCTTCCTTTCCGAGCTTCCAACCGCTTTGTCTCCCTCCTTTCCTTCCACCTTCCTCCCACTCCCACTGACCTGGCGGTTGTACTCATTCCGTTCATTTCTGTTAAGCACCTCATCAGAAGAACACAATACCTCAACAACCTCTCCGACCACCACCCAAGCCATCATGCCGTGCCCCACCCGCTGCCCGTCGTGCTCCAGCCCTCGCTGCTGCTGCTGCTGCTGCCAGCCGTGCCGTGCCCCCGAGTGCCGTGTGTGCTCGAGCTGCTCGTGTGCCATCGACTGCCAGCCCCGCGTCTGCTCCCGCTGCTCGCGCTGCCTGCCGCAGCCCCGCCAGTGCCGGTGCTCGTGCCCCCGTGGCCGCCAGCAGTGCCCGTGCCCCTCTGCCCGTGCCGGCCAGTGCGGGTCGCAGTGCAGCGGCGTGCACGACCTCCTGCGCAGCCCCCAGACCCGTGCAGCCCTCATCGAGGCCCTCGGGAGCCGCGGCTGCGCCCAGCAGGGCTGCCAGGGCGCCCAGGAGCTGATGCCGGTCGTCGCCCTGTTCGAGCGGTGCCCCTGCGCCCCTGCGGCTGCCACGCAGCTGCTGCGGGCGCTGCTGCAGCCCTCGTCGTGCGCCTGCTGCAGCGCGACGCTCTGCGGGCTCCTCTGCCAGCTGCTGGGCTCGCAGTGCGGCAGGTCCGCTCTCGGCCGCGTCGCCGAGCGCCTCTCCTCGTCGTCGTCGTCGCCGTCGACGTCAGCGTCGCAGCAGCCGGAGCAGCGCACGTCAGAGGCCCCGGCCGAGGGCTCCGCTGTGTGCCCCACCGACAGCAACACGCGCGCTGCAGCGGCGCGGGAGGGCGAGGCGGCGACCCCGGCGGGCGAGAGGCGGGCGGCCGAGTGCGAGTGCGCGGGCCAGCAGCAGGGCGAGGGGGCGCAGCGCTGCGAGTGCTGCCAGCGGAGCCAGGAGAGCTGCGCCTGCACAGAGACCTGCCGCGCCATCGCCCTCTGCTGCTCGCAGATCCGCGGGGCGCAGGGCGGCGGGGCCAAGTGCTGCCAGGGGCAGTCGTGCGGCTCGGCTGCGTGCGCCGCGTGCCCCTGCAGCTGCGCCGCCGCCTGCTGCTGCTGTGCCTCGCTCTGCGCCGCCCTGCGTTGCTGCCAGGCGGCCTGCGACGTCGCCTGCCAGCGTCTCTGCTGCCGCAGCTGCGCGTGCTGCGCGTGCTGCGAGTGTTGCGAGCGTTGCCAGTACTGCCAGTGCTGCCAGCAGCTGAGCGGCTGCGCGGGGCAGTGCGGCGCGCAGTGCAACTGCAACAACGTCAACAGCGCTGCGTACAGATGCGAGTGCCTGAGAGCTGGCGAGTGCGCCTGCGGCGACAGAAGGGCATGCCGCGCCTCCTGCTGCCGCCCTGCGCGCGCCTGCTGCTCTGCGTCGTGCGGCTGCTGCAGTGGCTCCTCGACCGCGCAGCAGTGCGCGTGCCAGTGCCAGTGCCAGTGCCAGCGCTCGCGCTCGGAGTGCGACAGCCGCTCCCGCTGCCAGGGCGGATGCTGCGCTGACCCGTGTGACGCTGCCGCCGGCCGCTGCACTTGCTGCTGTGGCTCCTCGACCGCGCAGCAGTGCGCGTGCCAGTGCCAGTGCTCGCGCCGTGTCTGCGACGACCGCTCCCGCTGCCAGGGCGGATGCTGTGCTGCTCCGTGTGACGCTGCCGCCGGCTGCACGTGCTGCAGTGGCTCCTCGTCCCCGCAGCAGTGCCAGTGCCAGTGCTCGCGCCGTGTCTGCGACGATCGCTCCCGCTGCGCGTACCGCCAGGGCGGACGCTGTGTTGTCCCGTGTGACGCTACCGCCGACCGCTGCGCGTGCTGCAGTGGCTCCACGTTCCCGCAGCAGTGCCAGTGCCAGTGCCAGTGCCAGTGCCAGCGCCAGCGCCAGTGCCAGTGCTCGCGCTGTGTCTGCGACGATCGCAGCCGCCTCTCGTGCTGCCAGGGAGGACGCTGCGCTGTCTCGTGCGACGCGGCTGCCTGCCGCTGCACGTGCTGCCAGCGCGGCTCCTGCGCTGCCCCTTGCGACGCCGTTGCTGCCTGCCGCTGCTGTCGTCGCTGCCAGTGCAGCTGCCACTGAGACCCCCAGAGGGCCTGCGCCGCAGTGCGCCCCCTGCTGACCCGCTGGCCACCCCCCCTTGCACATAGCACACGGCCGCGATCCACAGAGAGCGGCAGCAGACAAACAACAGTTGTCACAGCGGGCAGTTGTCAGCACACCCCACGGCGCTGCTCGAACAGCACGCAGCGTCCGGTTGCAGGGCGCGGGCGATGAGGGGCTCCGCAAGGGCCCGCACGGCCTCGATGTCGGGGCGCGCGGGAGGAGGGCACCTCTGCAGGACCCAGTCCCACGTCACAAACGCGGTGGCGGCGAACTCGTCGTCGTGGCCCAGCAGCCCTGCCACGGACGCCTGCGGGCCCCCCAGGCGCACGACGAACCACGTAGTCCTACGGGCCTTGCCGTCCTCGAGCACACGCCTGCCCACACAGCGACATCACGGAGGAGAGGTCGTCGGTGAGGACAGGTCTCGAGAGCAGACGAAACGGGGAAGGGGGACTCAGCAGAAACACTAGGCAAGACACATGGCTCAGCGAGCGCAGGAAAAAAATGAAGAGCTCGACAGTTCAGGACTTCAGTGAACACAGCAATGCGAATGGGGGTGGGCATCTGTTGCTCTCTCGTATGTGCAGAGAGTCTGACACAGGAGCAGCAGCAGCAGCAGGAACACCCAGATCAGCCTTGAGTCCCCTTCCGGCGTGGGGCACGCTCGTTCCCATTGGCCACCCGCTCAACTCAACACTTCGAAGCGCACAAATCAACTGACAGCGCACAGGCCATACACCAGCAGCCCTCGAGGTCCGCAGGAGACTGTCACCCCAGGGGGTGTGCGGTCCAGAGGGTGGGGAGCGGTGGCAGGGCTCACAGCGTGTCGGGGAGGCGGGCGACGAGCTGGAGCGGGTGCAGCGGCCTCTGCAGGGCCGTCTCCTCGGCAAGCTCCCGCCACATGGCCTCCTCCACCGTGGCGTCGCTGGCCTCCACCCCGCCCTTGGGGAACTGCCACTGCGGCACCTCGCGTGAGTCCCCTGCGCTCTCAGTGTGCCCCCCGGTGTGTTCGCTCCTGAGATGCCAGGCCTGTGGTGCTGTGGTGCTGTGGTGATGTGCTATCGTGCTGTGGTTACTGTGGGTTGCTATGGTGCTGTGGTGCTGCGTTTGTGGTATTGTGGTATTGTGGTGCTGTGGTTGCTGTGATGTGATGCTGTGGTTGCTGTGGTGCTACATTTGTGGTGTTGTGGTGCTGTGGTTCTGCGGTGCTGTGGTTGCTGTGGTGCTGTGCTGTGGTGCTGTGGTGCTGTGGTGTTGTGGTGTTGTGGTATTGTGGTGCTGTGGTTGCTGTGGTGCTGCGTTTGTGGTGTTGTGTGCTGTGGTTGCTGTGCGTTGCTGTGCTGTGTAGAGACGAACGCAGCCAACGTCGGTGCGCTTGCGGACGGACCGCTGCCCGCTCAGAACGAGGCCGTCGGAGCGGAACACCACCGCCGCCACTGCGTGCCGCTCGCGGTTGACGGGGGCGCTCGCCATTTGCGGCTTTTGGCACGGGAATTCAAATGCGCCTGAAATCTCTTATTCAGATAAAATCTCGCGAATCTATGTACTACTGAAGTCACGCTGGGACGCTGCTGACTCCAGATTATCATTCAATTTATCTGGAAATGGGGGCTATTCCCTCCTATGCCCCCGACTCCTAGAAGGTGTAGGGGTCGCAGCAGCAGCAGGAGCCCTTCTCCTGCACGGGAGTCACTTGGTGGTGGAACGGCGTGCACGACACCACGAGCAGCTGCGACCCCACGGGACCCCTCGCCCTCAGGGTCATCAGGCAGCTGCCGCCACCACAGCAGCCCTCGCGCTGGGCGACGCTGCAGAGCAGGAAGAGGTGCCCGTTGGTCCACCAGAACTTGGCCAGCTTGCTGCCCTCGCGCAGCCCCAGCAGCTGCACCTGCGGCACAGGCGTGCTGTCCAAGCGCTGCCCCTCGCTCATGTCGGTGACCTCGTAGACCCCCGTGGGCCGCAGCACGAGGACCCTGTCGCTCTCCGTCACCGCCACGCCGAGCACCATGTCGCCCTTGCGCTGCTCGTATCTGCAGGGGCACAGCTGAGGCGGCTGGGAGGTCTGCCACAGCACACGCACTGCCGCCAGGAGATGTCCTCGATGCAGGCGGGGCGGCCCAGCATGCAGCAGGGCATTCCTACCGAGGGCTGGCATTCCACCAGGTCGTGGCCCATCCCGCCCGAGTGCCCGTACTTGGATACCACAAGGAATCCCTGCTGGTACGCCACCACGTCGGTGAACTGCACGTCCGGGAGGTCAGTTGATGCGCGATGCCTGCCTGGTGCAGATGAGTGATCAGCGCACGACGGCGTTGATGAAGTCGCCGAGCTGCTCGATCGAGGCAGAGGACACGGGGTCGCTCTCGCGCATGAACAGAGCGTACTTGGCCATCAGGATGTCGTCGATGGCCGCCACCGCCCCGGTGCGCGGGTTGAGCGCGATGGCGTCGATGTGCTTGCGCATCATCCGCGGCACGAGGACCTCGGAGACCTGCGGCGAGTGTACGGGCCTCGCAGGCGTCCCGAAGTCCACGACAAACACAGCCGCCTCCTTGGTGCCGACAAACACGCGTCCCCAGCGTGCCATCAGCGCCGTTGCGTGGCATCGCAGCACGCAGCTCACCGTCGTCTACGGCCGCCATCGTGGGTGCCCAGTCAGTGCCAAGCAGCGTGGCAACGGTGCCCAGTGAACTGTGTTCCTCCTCTTTCTTGAGCTCAAACGAGCAGCCTCTGTGGCCCGCTTGCCACGGCCAGGCGTCACAGGGCGCAATGCACCCGCGGGTGCCGCAGTGTGGACGACGTGCTGGGCAGTGGCTCACGTTTGCTGTGAGGTCGTACTGCGTGACGGTGTTGTGCAGGGCAGCGTAGGCGAGCACGTGGCCGCCCGTGAGCCGCCCGTCGCACTCTGCAGTGGCCGGGTGCCGCCCGTCGAGCCACGAGGAGCAGCCCAGGGCCGCCAGGGCTCCATGGGCGGGCTGCAGCTCCGCAGACAGCGCAGCGCCCCTGCAGGCCCTCCACACGACCACCGGCGGCCCTGCGCCCCACAGCGCGACACAGCTGCGCCCCCCCGAGTGTCCCCAGGGTCGGAGAAGGCTCGGTGCGTGGCCTCGTGGCTGGGCAGGGGCGGAGGCTGCCCCGGGGGCTGGGGGGAGCAGCTGCGGGGGTGCTCGGGGGCTCACAAGGGGGGCGCGGGGTAGAGCGCCCTGCACGCTCGCTCGAACGCCCGGCTGGTCGCGGCGAGGCTCCAGGCGTCGCGCGGGGCCAGGAACGACAGGATCCGCTCCACGACGTCGTCCGTGAGCATCTGCGCAACACAACCGAATCTGTGTTTCGTTCGTTTAACGGGAGATTGGGAGAATTGAGCGAGAGATTATCTCACAGATATTGTTGGGTTTCTCGGTGCGTGCCTGGTCCACCCTCGAAAAACCGTTTTGGAGCCCTGACCTGTGCTCTTAGGTGCCTGTCACGCCAAGAACGATGCCGGGACAAGAGTTCCATTTTCCCATCGAGCTAATCTGAATCTCCGGGTATCTTAATCCAACACAACAAACAGCCCAGTCGACGAGGCTGTTGTGCTGTTTTCCCACACCGGGTCCCTTTGTGAGGGCCATGTCCACGCCAGCGTGCCACCTGCCCCTGCTGCTGCTGCTGCTGCTGCTGGCGACCCTCGGGGCCTCGCAGAAGCTGCCCCGCATCAGCCTCTCCTCGATGCCCCAGGGCACGGGCTTCAAGGTCTTCGCCGAGCAGCCCGGCAGCAAGCTCGGCTGGTCCGTCGCCCTCGCGGACCTCAACGGCGACGGCGCGCTGGACATCGTCGCAGGCGCCCCCGAGTACTCTGTGGGCGACCTCCAGCAGGCCGGACGCGTCTACGTGGTCTTCGGGCAGCCCGGGGAGCCGCTGCCCCTCAGCGTCCGCGTCGGTGAGCTCAGCGGGGCCTCGGGCGTCCGCATCTCGGGCGCAGACTCGGGGGACTGGGCCGGCAAGTCCGTGGCCCGCGCGGGCGACGTCAACGGCGACGGCGTCGACGACATCGTCATCGGGGCCCCGAGGGCCGGCGACACGCAGGGCGACGTCGACAGCGGCGTCCCGGGGCTGTCGGACCCGGGCGTCGCCTACGTCGTCTACGGCAGGCGCGGCCAGTGGTCCCGTGACGTCAGCCTGCGCGACGTAGGCAGCGGGGCGCTGCCGGGGTTCGCCGTCCGGGGCCAGATGACCGGCGACAGCCTCGGGGCCGCCGTCTCGGGCGCTGGCGACGTCAACGGCGACAAAATCGACGACGTGCTCGTCGGGGCGTTCGCGGCCGATGTGGACGGCGGGTACAAGGACACGGGCAAGGCCTACGTGGTCTACGGCAGCAAGGAGAGGGCGCAGAGGGTCATCGGAGCCGGGGCCCTGGCGTCGAGCACCCTGGGGTTCTCCGTGACTGGCTCAGTGGCAGGCGAGCGCCTGGGAGTGTCGCTGTCGAGCGGCGACTTTGACGGCGACGGGCTGGTGGACATCGCGATTGGCGCCAGCTACTGGTACCACTTCCGGGGCAGGTCTGTGGTGCTGTACGGCCGCCAGGGCTGGAGCTCCACCGACGACGGCAGCGTGGCGACGAGCGCAAACGTGGGGTTCGTGGCAAGGGGGCCGGACAGCGGCAGCTCGTATTCGGGGGTCTCTGTCGCCCGGATCGGCGACATCAACGGTGACAGGATCGACGACCTCGCAGTGGGCTCCGAGATGGCCAGCAACGGAGGGACCACCGCCGACGGACTCGTCACCGTCGTCTTCGGAAGCAAGCAGAGGCTCGGATCGTTCAGCGTCGACGAAATGCAGTCGTCGCAGGGCTTCGGCGTGACGGGGTCGGTGAGCGACTACCTGGGCAGCAGCGTCGCGGGGTCGGGCGACATCAACGGCGACGGCGTCCCGGACTTCGTTATCAGCGGTCGCAACAGTGGAAAGCCCTCGGCCTACGTCCTCTTCGGGCGGAGCGGCTCCTCGTGGCCCGCGTCCGTCGACATCAAGACAGCCGACTGCCAGGTCGGGTACAGCGTCGCCGGCGAGACCCTGGAGAACGTCGTCGGGCCCGCCCTCGCCACGGGTGACATCAACGGCGACCAGCTGACAGACGTCATCATGGGGTCGGCCTGCGACACCGCGGGCGACTTGGACAAGGGCGGCAAGGTCTACGTGATCCTCGGCATCGGGAAGCCGACCATCAAGAAGAACAGGATGGAGGTCACTCAGGGCCAGCGCGTTGTGCTCACGCGCGAGAACCTGGACCTCGACACGCTCGCTCCGCCCTCGGAGCTCTCCGTGCGGCTCAGGTCCGTCAGGCACGGAGCCTTCGTCGACTCCTCGACGGGGAGTGGCGTCACGATGTTCACAATGGCGGATCTCGACAGAGGGTCAGTCACATTCGTACACGACGGGACGGCCGAGGCCCCCAGCTACACAGTTACGGTCTCGGCGCTCCGGAATGGCTGCAGGTTCTCCACCCCAACAGCTGCGACCACCGTGTTCCACCAAGTAATCGTTGTTGAGTCGTCCAGCAGTGCTATCGACACGCCGGTACCTCCGATCCCCCCGCAGCCGTCCTCTTCATCGGCATCTCTGCCGGCCCACTCGTCGCACTTGTCGCATACGTCGCACACATCGGACGCATCGGACGCGTCGCACTCGTCGCACTCGTTGCAAGAATCGCACTCGTCGCACAGGTCGCACTCGTCGCATTCGGTCCTCTCGTCGCACTCGAGATTGGACCACTCATCAGACTCGCCTGTTGTGCCTCCTGTGCCGGTCGTCGAGCCCTCGTCCGGCTCCGAGAAGGGCCAGAGCTCCGCTGTGCCAACCTCTCAAGATTCGCGCAGTGCTGCTGCAGGTGGCACCGGGGGTGGAAGTCCCAACACTGCAGCAATAGCGGCTCCGGTCGTCATCGGCGGTGCCCTGATCATTGTCGGTGGCGCCGGTCTGTTCGTCGTTATCCGCAGGAGGAAGGCCAACGGAGCAGCACTCTCCTCTGCAGCTGCGGCAGTCGGTTCCTCTCCGAGGACGAGGGGCCGCAACAGCCATCCAGCAGGAAACCCTATCGACCTAGAACAAATCCAGGTGCCCATCGAGGGAGAGCCGGTCCATGTCGCTCTGAGCCAGGCCATCGGGGGCATCAACCTTTCCGGGGAGCTCGTCAGCATTCAGGGCAGGGAGCTCGTCGCCTTCCAGCGGTCGTTCCCGCAGTACTACCAGATGCACCACGAGGACTACACTGAGAAGCGGTTCAGGCAGAACAAGCCGCCCATCATCTTCATCGTGACAGCCGCGTGGAAGGTCAACAACCCCGTACTGGAGCGTTGGTTCGAGAGCAGGAGGAACTTCATGGCAGAGGTGCTGCACCGCCAGGAGGGAGAGGAGCTGGAGGAGCGTGTGGCGTTCCATGGCACCAAGGAGAGCAACATCCCGCTCATCTGCAACAGTGGATTGCTCCGCGTTGGACACCCTCTCAATCCCTCCAAATCGACCGACCCGGGCTTCTTCGGAGTAAGCTGGCGAACCTGGCTTCAAATCAGTCTCGTTTCGCACTCACGGAAACGACTTCCACAGGACCCGCACTACGGCGTCTACGCTAGCCGGTTTGTCGAGTATACGCTGCAGTATGCGCACGCGTCGGTGGCGTCTGACGGCAGCGAGACACCGTCGCCACTGGACGAAGTGACAATTGCATTTGACTTCGCACAGACTCACCATAAAACAGGGCGATCGGGCCAAGATCATCATGTTCAAGGCGCTTCCTGGGCGTACCCTGCACATGGGTGCGTTACGTTCTGCCCCTCACTTCCTGGCATCATTAACATCGCTACAGAGTCTTTTGTAGGAGCCGTGAGGCCGACAGCGGGGTACGACAGCCACTCGAGCCCGCAGTGGTCCGAGTGGTTCTTCTTCGACGAGACGCAGCTGTGCCCCACGCACGTCGTCGAGGTCAAGGCCATCACCAACAAGCGCACGGAGGCCAACGAGGGCATGTGATCTGCCTCAGCGCCCATGCAGTCTCCATTCCTTCTCGACTCTTGAGCTGACCTGCGCGGGCCTGCCTTGAATAACCACCACCTGCACGAATCTAAGACAAAAAGCTGTGGCTGTTTGATGCTCTTGGCTTGCCTGTGAGCCACAGCAACCTCACCGATGAATAACGACAACAGTGCTTGTCAGATACAAAGTCGGCCTACGAGACTATCAGCCTCACGATTACTATGCGGGACTCAACTGAGACCGGACGTACGGTCCAGCAGCCATTCGCCAGAATTGGGACACAATACCCTGCTCCCGCCAAACCCCGATCTGCAACGTGATAATTGCGTTGCGGGCGGAGATATCTTCTTCGTTTTCTCTGAAAGGGCAAAATCTCCTTTTGCAAAAAAGCGAATTTTGTTATTCGGAACACGCGGTGCGAATGGGTGCGCCATCGATGCCCCACGGTCAATTCCCCCCTTGCATCCGCTCTCGCCTGACCCGCGCCACCACGCCAGGCGTCTGTGTGTCTGCGGCCGCAGTGGCTCCCGCGTTCCCCGCTGCTGCTGCGCTGCTGCTGCCCCTGCTGCTGCTGCTGGCCCCCGTGGCCACTGCACTGCTCACGGACAGCGCGCAGGTCGCCGCCCTCTGCGACCTCTATGCGTTGGGGGGCTCGCTGTGGGCCGCAGACCCCTGCGGGTGGTCTGTGCCGTGCTTCACAGCCCTGGCCGGCGTCACCTGCTCCAACGGCCGCGTCACTCAGCTGTGCGCCCGCCCTCCCCACATGCACCCTCTCGGCTGCCATACCCAGCGCGTGCTGGGGGTGTGGCTGTGGGAGGTCCCTGTCTGGGGCACTGGCCTCCTTCTCTCCGAGGGGCATGTTCTGGGCATTATTCGAACAGGGCTGTGGCTGGCCTGTTCCAATAATGCCCGGGGCAAACACCTCTCGGTCTGGGAGGCCAGTCCTGCCGTTACTGTAATGGAGGCCAGTCGCAGTCCGAGTTGTACAGGTCACCTCGACAACACAGCACTGACGGCCATTCGCCCGTGACTTCGGAAACACCAGGAAGTTATCCCGGAGCCTCACCGGCACGCTGCCCGAGAGCATTGGAGGCCTCTCCGCGCTGCTTGACCTGTGAGCGCCCAGCAGCACAGACAACGCAAACGCCACGCAACTGCGTCTCACCGGTGAGACCAGGGACCTCAACGCCAACAGCCTCATCGGCAGCATACCGAGCTCCATCGGCAACCTCACCAGCCTGACAAATCTGCACGTCCACCTCCCCGTAGGAGACCTTCTGACAAGCCTTCCTACCACTGCAGGAACCTCGGAACCAACGGGTTCAACGGGACAATACCGAGCGCCATCGGAAACCTCACGAGCCTGAGCTGGCTGTGAGTATCCCTGTGCCTTGGAGCTCGCCGCTCAGCCTTGACCCCGCGCAGATACCTGGCCAACAACCAGCTTAGCGGGACTCTGCCGGAGACCATCAGCAACTTGGCGAGCCTGAAGCAGCTGTGCGCTTAGCTGGGGGGGGGTCCGTGTTAGCTGCAGTCTCATTGGCACCGATACAGGCTGGTCAACAACATGCATCTATCCGGCACCATCCCGGCCTCCGTGGGAAAACTCGTCAGCCTCGAGCATCTGTACGGCTCGCTCCCTCACAGCGTTGAATCGTCTGACAGCTTTTGTATCGCAGAGAGATCCAGTCAAACAGCTTCTCCGGGCCCATTCCTAATGAAATCGGAGAGCTCTTACACCTGAACTACTTGTGCACGGTCCCTTTGCCGCTCTGCTCCACTAACCGGGCCTGCCTTTCACCGTTAGTTCGTTCGACAACAACAATTTCAACGGCACTATCCCGAGTACCATTGGAAACCTCGTCAATCTCACCTACCTGTCCGCCCCTCCCTCTTACCTCATTAACTCCGGCTGCTTATTGCCCTTTCCGCCTGCAACTCATTTATTTCTGTGCTCTGATAGGATTGGCGGGACAAACCAACTCGAGGGAATGATACCAGATTCTGTGGCCAACCTGACCAAACTAATGTATCTGTACGAGATTTCCCTTTGCGCTCTGCACGACATTGTGCAGGCTTTCGTCTTCTCACACACAGAGACGCCAGCACGCTCTCAGGAAACCATCTCTGCGGATCAATACCAGACGCAGTTGGTGCCCTCGTCTCCTTACAAAAGCTGTAAGATCAAACCCATCTCATAAGGGGCATCAGCTGCTGCTTACATTGTCAATGGACAGCGACCTGAGAAGTAATGACCTCAGTGGGTCCATACCGCCATCCCTGGCAAACCTCCCGCTATCCACCCTGTAGGCTGTGGAGTGGCAGACATTGTCTGACCCCAATGCGCACGGCCCAGGTTGCTTTCGAACAACTCGCTGAGCGGAGAGGTCTCGCGCCAGCTCTGCACTATGGACGTCAGTATATCGTTCTGCCTCGGCAACGTGGAGCTCTGTTCCGCTGCGGGCTGCATGGACGGCAGCTGCCCCCTGTGCTGCTTTCTGACGGAGCCTTTCAACTCCTCCGAGTGGGGCACGTGCTCCTGTGCCATCGCCAGCGGCCAGGTCTGTTCGTTCGACTGCCCCCGGGGGTTCGCTGCTGTCCCCGGAGTGTGCGCCGTTAACGGCACGTGGCTGCCTCCGCCCACGTGCGTCGTCAGCAACGACTCCGCAAGTAGCAGCTCTGATTCGTCAGAAGAGCCAAGAGGTATCGGCCCCCTGTTGAACGGCAGCCGCTGGCTCCAAACACTCACCGCTCTGCTCCTGCAGCCCTCACAACAACGACGTTTACAGCCCGTGCGCGTCTCAGCAAAGGAACATCGATGGTAGGCCTCCAGCTCCCACCGCTCTCTCTCTCTCTGTTGATGACGCTCCGCAGTACATGTACGGGATGCTGTACTACTCGTACGACACTGTGGGCGGTGTGGACCACAAGCTGCGGATAGACTGGACATCGCCGCAAAGCACGGAGGTCATTCTGGCACGGGAGAGAACTCGCCTCATCAACTGTTCCGCGGACCTCAGCGAGTCCTTCGTCTTTGTCGACCGTGAGAGCATCTGCGCGCTCGCAGTCCCTCTCACATAGCTGCCCTGCGCGTCTTAGAGTTCCCCGAGTTCTTCCTGACAACGAGCGACGTGCCAACGGGAAAGAAGGACGACGTACTCGGCACGCAGTACGCCAAGGCCGTAAAGGGCCTGGTGTCGACCCTCTGGGTTTCCTCCGGCATGATGATCCGTAGCCTCGACCTGGCCGACGGCTCCACGATCGACATAAGCGAGCAGATAGGTCGCGTGTCGCAGGCAGAGTTTGCCGTTCCTCAGGCCTTCCTTTCGCAACAGCCCCAGTGCGTGGGCGCGCAGGACGTCGTGATCGGTAAGCATCCGCTGACCCAGAGCCCAACACACTGACTGCCTAGACAGTGCTCGACGCGTCAGGGGCGGCGACGCAGGGTCAGTGGGTGGCAATCACGAGCTTCGCTCTGCAGTTCGTGTCGGGCTATCGAATGTCCACGCATTGGGACGCGCGTGTCGGCCTCGTTCTCTTCAACGACACCGCTCTCGTCTCGCTCATCCCCACCAGCAGCTCCGCCAGTGTCAGGAACGCACTGCTGTCTGTAATACCGACCGGAGGGCCCGCGTGCATCGAATGCGGGCTGAACGCCGCGACCACACTGCTGCAGGTTCGCGTCAGGAGGACCTCTCCCTTCAATCCTCACCGCTCAGCAGGGCTCCACGGCGGCGCACAAGACAGTGCTGCTCATTGCACACGAGGGCGGCACCGGCAGCCTCTCGGCTCTCTCGGCCGCAGTCGCGACGGCAGTGTCGAAACTCGGGGCGCTGGTCACAGTGGTGGGGCTCGGCAACGCCAGGGACGCCGACCTCGCCGCGCTCGCGGCCGCGGGAGCCGCCACGCGTAGGGCCGCGTACAGCGCCCTGAACGAGTCCCTCGCGCTGGCCATCATCTCGGAGGTCTGCGCCCCGTTCCCGCAGAACGCGTGCGGCGGATCGTGCGGAGGCTACTGCTCGTGCAACCGCACGTGCACGTGCACCGAGTGCGACAAGATAGAGCAAGGGCCCTGCGCCGTAATGCAGTGCATCCCAGAGACGGGCGAGTGCGCCAAAATGCCTCTGTGCGACGACGGCGATCTGTGCACCCGTGACATCTGCAGCGATACGGACGGCTGCGTGAACGACCCGATCAGCTGCGACGACGGCAGCGAGTGCACAGAGGACGTGTGCCTCGGCGCGGCCGTCGGCTGCGGCAACGTGCCCACGGGCTGCGACGACAACGACAGCTGCACGGTGGACTCGTGCAGCCCCAACGGCACCGTGTGCGTCCACACGCCGCTGACGTGCCCCGGGGACCTGTGCCACGACTCGTGGTGCGACAGCTTGCTGGGCTGCGTCGTCTCGGCAACGTGCACCACCAGCGACATGTGCACAGTCCTCACCTGCAACGCCACCGACGGGACCTGCTCGGGGGCACGGCGCGTGTGCGAGCCGCGGAGTGCCTGCGAGACAGCCTCCTGCCACGAGAGTCACGGCTGCGTGTACACGCCCATCAAGTGCGACGACGGCAACGTCTGCACGAGGGACTGGTGTGACCCTGTCGCGGGCTGCCAGAACATGACCAACGACACGTGCCCCTGCGCCAAGGCCGGGTGCACGCAGATCACCGGCTGCACGAGCAACGAGTGCGACGGGGTGACGGGCCTCTGCGTCCTCACCCCGAAGGAGTGCCCCACCAGTAATTGCTACGTCGGCGAGTGCTCGAACGTCACAGAGCAGTGTGTGCAGATGCCAAGGTGCCCGGGCCAGTCCTGCGACATGGACACGGGGGAGTGCGGTGCCATCGCGGGGTGCCAGTCGATAGACCCCTGCTACGTCGCCGAGGTCAGGAGCATGCAGTGCGTTATGCGTCCTAAGTGCGTGAGCTCCGGGTGCCGCCCGAGCACCTGCGTCAAGGGGGAGTGTGTCAGCGCTGGCAACGCTTCGTGCACTGCCGGGCCCTGCATCGTCGGCACCTGCTCGCAGCAGCCGCCCTACGAGTGCGGCTCGTGGGCCAGGCTGTCCTGTTCCGATGTGCGCAAACCTCTGATTGGCTGCCACGAGCCTCACACTTCGCGTGTCCCCTAGGGCGACATGTGCACAGTGGACTCGTGCGGCAAGGGGGGAAACTGCTCGCACAGCCCGATCAACTGCTCCGACGGGAACCCCTGCACAGTTGATTCGTGCGACCCAGCGACTGGGTGCACCCACACACGTGCGCCATTCCTGCCGCCTGCACCCCCTTCCTGCCACTGACGTGCGCAGAGCTGTGCCACGACGGGGACGGCTGTACGGACGACGTGTGCCTGAGCAACGGCACGTGTGTTTTCTTCCCTCGCCTGTGCGCGCTGCCTGGTGCCCCGGAGATGTCGTGCATGTTCGAGACCTGCAGCAGCGGGGCCTGCAGCACAGCTCTTATCCCTGGGTCCTCCTTCGACACGTGCGGCGTGTGCTACCCTCGCTTCACTGCGCCCCAGAACCTCTGCAGGGTCCCAGGTAAGTCCACTCTTCCGTCTCAATCCCGCAGCACTGACCCTACTCTCGAAGTGTCTTTGTCGTCGAGCAGTTCCCGTAGCAGCAGCAGCAGCAGCAGCAGCAGCAGCAGCAGTTCCGCCGAGGACGTCGTCACAGCAGCCGGCGGCGGTGGGCTCTCCAACGGGGCCATCGCGGGCATCGCAGTGGGGGCCACCGTCGCTGCCGTCGCGATCATCACCGCCACCGTCGTTGCGGTGACCGTGACGGCCTCTGTCTCTGCTGCCAGCGCCGCCGCTGCCACCGGCACCGCAGTTGCCGTCACAGCCGCTGGCGTGGGGGCCGGCGCTGGCGCAGGGGCCGCCGGGAGCGCTGCTAGCGGAGGCGTCGCGTGCGCGGCCACAGGGGCTGCGTCGGCCTCGGCGGCCTCTGGCGCTGCGGCCTCCGCGGGCGTTGTCGCGGGCGCCGTTGTGGGCGGCGTCACCGCAACGGTGAACGTCGTCGTGCTGGGGTTCCTGGCCCTGAAGAGGATCGGAAAGATCAAGTCCCGCATGGCCGACATCGAGGGCGAGAAGCTGAGGCCGTTGCCTGCCGCCGACCCTCCCCAGCGGGCCCCGAGCCTCCGCGAGTCCCTCTCTGCTGTGCAGCCACCGCTGGCCGACGTCGAAGGCGCAATTATGCTGTTCGAGCAAGGCACGCGCCCCTCCCACCACGAGGGCCCTGCCAGCCCTCTCTCACCTTGTGTGGGCCGCCGCAGACCTGAGGCGGGGCGGGTGCCTGCTGCCCGCGGGGATGAGCGTCGAGGCGGCGCTGGCGCTGGTGATGTACACGTCCGAGTCGCAGCCGCGCGAGCAGAGCGTCTACTACCGCATGAACAGGGCGCTGCGCTCGCGCGACACCTGCGACGTCGGCTGCTGGCTGCCGTACGCGTGGCACCTCACCTCGGCGATGCGCGTGCTGCCGCTGGTCCGCGCGCGGGTGTACCGCGGCATCAGCTGCGGCGTCGACGAGGGCGCCTACGTCGCGGGCGCCTGCGTCTGCTGGAACGGCTTCACGAGCACGTCGCTCAGCCGCAGCGTCGCCACCGAGTTCCTCGGCGGCTCGGGGACGCTGTTCGAGCTGGAGGTGCTGCGGGGCCGCGACATCGGGGCGCTCAACCAGTTCGGCGAGGCCGAGGTGCTGCTCGAGTCGGGCACTTCGTTCCACGTCGACAGCGTCGAGCACAGCGCCGCAGCCGCAGCCGAGGCCGGGCCCCTCGTGATCCGCATGCACGAGGTCCCGTCTGCGTGTCTGCTGTTCGCTGCCTCGGAAGAGGCCGAGCAGCAGCAGTTGCAGCAGCAGCAGCAGCAGGTGATGACTCCAGGCTCTGCCGAGAGGAGGCCGCTGTCCCCTGCGGACTGCAGAGTGCCACTGTCCCCGGGGTCTGCTGAGGCCAGCAGGTTGCTGCTGTCCCCACGGGCGGTGCCCCTGTCCCCTGGATGGCCAGCGCAGGCCGAGGTCAGGGCGCCGGGGCCGCAGGGCCCGGGGGACGGCAGGGTCAAGAGCTACAACAGGACAGCGGCCCTGCAGGGCCCCGAGGGCTCTACTGAAGAATCGGCCACGCTGCTCGCGTCGCCCCCTGACTCTGCCCGCGCCAGCACGCAGGAGCAGCTCCAGAAGCCAGGCGGCCGCTATAGCCTGACGAACATCTGACCCCTCGGGTCCCAGAGGTTGATCGCCTCGAGCTCGGCACACCGCAGTGTTGTGTCAACCTTGATGTCACGGGACAGAGTGATCCCTCTGTACAAGTTGTTGCTGCTGGTTCAATGTGAGAGCTTCCTGTTCGCTTGACAACACGCATCCCCTCCGGGGGGGAAGCTGCACTTCAGGTTTCTCCTGCTCGATCACCTGACAAGGAGGTCTCATTAAGAGCGATCCCAGTTGGCGGGAGCAGGGCATGGGTGGCATGACACACCGTCTGCCAAAGCGGTCTGCCTGGGCCTGGGGTCACATTTCCGATGAAGGAGTACGCCATAACGTTGGGGACATGCGGTGAATCTGGTCGGGTCCGTGATGCCCATGCCTTGAGACACGTCAGTTTGCCGAGGCATCCATGACTGAGGTTGAGTGTCCACATGGCACGAGATGACTTGTGGATTCTGCTGGAACTGCTGATGGCTGCGTCTGCGGAGCTCTTCACTCTGTAACAGTACGTTGTTGTGTGGGTTTCTCCCGGGATATCATGGCGTAAAGATATGTGTATCTTCCGATGTGGAACCCGATTCACACTGTTACTCGTTGCCGACTGTGAGACTCGTGCGGGAGAAATGTATGTTGTTGAACCTGTCACGACGCTCCTCCTGGTGCTGGTCTGCGGCTCCGCAACTATAGCCGCGGCCGAGACGCAGCAGTACGGGCTGGCGAGGCTGGCGCAGGGGCCCACGGGCTTCCGCATCGACGGGCCCTCCGCAGCGACGCTGTTCGGCCCCGCGGTGGCCCTGGCGGACCTCAACGGCGACGGCACGCTCGACGTGGTCGTTGGCTCGACGCGCTCGCACGCCGGGCCGTCGACGGGCAGCGTCTACGTGGTCTTCACAGCCCCTCGGGGCAGCGGCCCGCAGCCCTCGGTCGACGGCGAGCAGCTGCTGCGGGGTCCTGGCACGGCCCTGGTCGAGGGCACCCGCGGGGGCCTCTTCGGCCACAGCGTCGCCGCGGTGGGCGACGTCAACGGCGACGGCGTGGCGGACATCGCCGTCGGGGCGCCCGGGAACCACAGCAGCATGGGCGACGGGGCGGCCTACGTGGTCTACGGGCGCAGGGGCGAGTGGCGGCCCCGCGCCGTGGGCGTCGACCGCCTGGGCACCGAGCAGCTGCCGGGCTGGGCCCTGGCCAGCGACGACTACGCCCTGCTGGGCTACTCGGTGGCCCCCGCGGGCGACCAGAACGGCGACGGGGTGGCCGACGTGCTGGTGGGCGCCCCGGCGATGTACTACCCCCCGAGCAGGGTCGGCGCCGTGTGCACAGTCTTCGGGACGAGGGCGGCCAGGGGGGCGGCCCTGCAGGCCCGCGACCTGCTGCCCTACGGCGCGGGCCGCGCTGACGGCTGGTGCGAGAGCGCCCCGCCCAGGACGCCGTACGTGGGCGTGTCGGTCTCGTCGGGGCGCTTCGACGGCGACGACCTCGTCGACACGGTCGCCGGGACCACCAAGGGCGCCGCGCTGGTGCTGTACGGCCAGAGGGGCGAGCACACGGCCGACACGCCGCCGCACTGGGTGCCCCGCTGGGACCGCAGCTACGACATGGGGCTGGCGCTGGCGGCGTCGGTCGGCGACATCAACGGCGACGGCCTCGACGAGCTCTCGGTCGGCAGGTACGTCGTCCTGGGCGCCCCCGGCAGGAGGGACGGCGCCCTGGACCTCGCCCTGATGGGCCCGGCGGCGGGCTTCAACTTCAGCGGCCCGGGCTTCGCCAAGGTCCAGACCTCGGCGGCGCCAGCGGGCGACGTCAACGGCGACGGGGCCAGCGACTTTGTGCTGGCGACGTACGCGGGCGGCAGCGTCGCGGTCTACGTCATCTTCGGCGAGAGGGGCAGGACGAGCTGGCCGGGCATGGACCTCGGCAGCCTCGAGTGCTCGCAGGGCTTCCGGCTGGCCGAGCGGTCGCAGGGCCGCTACGTGGGCGTCGCCGCCGGGGACATCAACGGGGACGGGCTCTCGGACGTCGTCGTCTCCAACGCCGCTCCCGAGCTCGCCGGGCCGCCTGGCGCGAGGGGCGGGTGGTCCGGGAGCACGTACGTGGTCTACGGCATCGGCAGGCCTGTACTCACGAGGAACGACTTCGCCATCGCCCGGGGCCGCCCCACTGTCATCACCCGCGAGCACCTCGACTTCGACACGCTGGAGGAGCCGCAGAGCGTCCTCGTTCGGGTCACCGCGCCCACGGCCGGCTTCTTCGCCCTCGCGGCAGCGCCCGCTGTGCCCGTGCAGCAGTTCACGCTGGACGACCTGGACAAGGGCATTGTCACCTTCGTCCACAACGGCTCGGCCCGCAGGCCCACGTTCCGGTTCAGCGTGACGGCCAGGAGGTCTGGATGCTACTGGTCGCCTCTTCTGTCTGCGAATACCCGGATGCTCTAGGTGTTTGAAGGCTCATGGGTCTCAGAATCTCTCTGTATTCGAGACAACTCTCTTCTCAAGGAAGCTTCCCACTTTCCAAACGTCCCCCGTTCAATACACAGCCATTCCCACTTCTGGATAGCTTCGAAGTGACCCTGGAGGAATCATATATCACGCAATCCAATTCGGGCATTACCCTCTTAATTGCAATGTGAATGCTGGGTGTGTTTTTCAGCAACATCACAGCCAACAACGAGCACACAGACCGCGAATGGCGTTCCTCATGATGGTTTCAGAGCGATTCCTCTCACAGGCCCTCGTTGGCCTCGGTGCGGGCGTTGGTGATGGCCTTGACCTCGACGACGTGCGTGGGGCACAGCTGCGTCTCGTCGAAGAAGAACCACTCGGACCACTGCGGGCTCGAGTGGCTGTCGTACCCCGCCGTCGGCCCCACCGCCCCCACAAACGACTCTGCAAAGCAAGGCCGCACACTGTCAGAGAAAAGCACCGCAACAGGAGAGGTGTACCCATGTGCATCGTGCGCCCAGGGAGCACCTTGAACATGACGATCCTCACCTTGTCCCCCTGCGAGTTTGAAAGCCAAATGAGGGTCACCTCATGGTTGGATTAATTACCTCGCTGAGTGCCATGGGCGACTCGATGCCATCAGATGCCGTGGCCACGTTGGAGTACTGCAGGGCGTACTCGACAAAGCGGCTCGCATACACTCCATAGCGCGGGTCCTGTGCAGCAGTGAATTCAACGGGGTGTACACAGGATGTGAAGAACAGAGGAGAGGCAGCACCCCAAAGAAGCCAGCGTCGGTCGAGCGCGACGGGTTGAGGGGGTGCCCCACACGCAGCAGCCCGTTGTCGCAGATCGCCCCGATGTTGCCCTCCTTGGTCCCGTGGAACGCCACACGCTCCTCCATCTCGTCCTCCGTGCGGCCCAGCTCCTTCCCCATGTACTCCCTCCTCCTCTCGTACCACGCCTCCAGCGTCGGGTTCCGCACCTCCCACGCGGCTGTCACGACAAAGATGATGGGAAGCTTGTTTGCCCTGATGCGCTTCTCGGTGTAGTCCTCGTGGTGCATCTGGTAGTACTGCGGGAACGACCGCTGGAACGCCTTGAGCTCCTTGCCCCGCATCTCCACGAGCGCCGAGCAGAGCCTCTGGTCGCCCAGGGCGTTGCACAGGGCCACGTGTACTGGCTCACCCTCCTTGGGCACGATCTCCAGCATCACTGGCGCCAGCGAAAGCTGGCTTCCGCTGCGTGGGGCTGCCATCCTCGACGATGCTGCTGCACGATCCACAGTACCGGAAGATCCCGATTCCAGAGACGACTCCCTTCTGGCTCTCCTCCTCCGAACAACAAAGAGGGCTCCGATGCACCCAGCAGCCGCTAGAGCGCAGACCACACAGACCGGGACGGCTATGGCAGCTGCCTTGGAAGGGCTGCTACCTGCGCCAGCAGTAGCAGTGGGAGCACTGGAGGACTCGATACCGATGGGCTCCGCAGATGGCGACGACGTGCGGGCGGATGACGCAGTATAGGCAGAGGAAGACGAGCGGGATGGGGGAGACGAGCCAGATGAGAGAGACGAGCGAGACGAATGAGACGAATGGGGCGAATGAGAAGAGCGAGCTGAGTCGCTAACTGGCGCAGGAGGAGGCGGTACGACACCCCCGCTGGAGGAAGAGGTGTCCGGTCCCGGTGGAAACCTCGTCTTTGCAGGCTGGTAGAACGACTGGCGGCACCCAGCCCTCCTGGCAGTCGCTCTGAGAGAGAAGGCGGGCTTAGCTGGTGTGCCGTCGTGGACAAAGGCCACTCTTCTGTTGTCCAGGTCGTCCAGCGTGAACTGCTTGATCTGCGTGTCGGTCGCTGTGGTGAAGGCGAAGAAGCCGGCCGTTGGTTTGGAGACCTCCACGATGACGCTCTGCGGCTCGTCGGGCGAGTCAAAGTCGAGGTGCTCGCGAGTCACGATTGTGGGCTGGCCCTGAGCGATGACAAAGTCGTTCTTCTTGAGCGTCGGCAACCCCACGCCGTAGACCACGTACGCAGTCCCGGATAGATGATTGCCTTCACCCGTGGCAGATATGGTGGCCACAACATCCGAGAGCCCGTCTCCGTTGATGTCGCCAGCAGTCACACCGAAATCAGCGTCAGACCGCTCCCCGCGCAGCTTGTAGCCCTGGCTGCACTCGAGGTTGTCGAGGTCCATGCTGGGCCAGCTCGACTGGCCGAACTTCCCGAAGATGACGTACAGTGAGACGGCGTGGCGTGGGAACGTTGCCAGCACAAAGTCGTTGGTTCGGTCGCCGTTGACGTCGCCAGCCGCCGCAGCCGAGGTCTGAGCCTTGAAGAAGCCCGGGCCACTGAAGTTGAAGCCCTCGGTGGGGCCCATGCCCTCCAGTTTGAGGACGCCAGATCTCGTCGAGTCCTTGCCCAGGACCACGTACCTTCCGATGGACAGCTCGTCGACGCCGTCGCCGTTGATGTCGCCAACGGACCTCACCAGCGTGGTCCCGTTGTCGGAAATGGGGTTGTACGTGGGAGTGTACGCATCCTGCAGCGACGTGTTCCCCTTCTCGTACATGACCAGCGCGATGCCCCCTGTGGTCCCCGCGGCGATGTCGGCGATACCGCCGCGGTTAAAGTGCCCCATCGTGACCGAGTACCCCAGCATCCGCGCCTGCGGTAGCCCTCTGATGCATGCGCCTTCGGTGGGGTCTCGCAGGTCGTTCTCGTTGACGGTGGCTGCCCTCTGCCGCTTCCCGTAGAGGAAGCACAGCCCGCCCTCTATGCCCTGCTCCCTGAAGTACGTGAAGGGCGCCCCCACCACCACGTCGGGCAGCCCGTCGCCGTTCTGGTCGCCTGCGGCTGCCACCGAGATGCCCGCCATCGTTTCGCCGATGGTCGTGAAGGCGAAGCCCGGCAGCTGCTCGGTGCCCAGGCTGCGGATGCCCACAACGTGTTGCCACTCGCCCCTGCGCCCGTAGACCACGTAGACCACGCCGTCGAGCCTGCTGCTGTGGTTGCCGGGCGCCCCGATGGCCACGTCGCTGATGCTGTCGCCGTTGACGTCGCCCACGGCCGCGACGGAGTAGCCGAACCAGCCCTGGGGGCTGCCCTCGATCAGCGTTGTGTTGGGCCCCCGCAGCAGCCGCTCCGAGCTCAGCGAGGGCTGCGGTGCGGTGCCCGGCGGCGTGAAGGCCACGTAGACGCAGCCCGTGTCGGGCGCCACGTGCGAGAACATGGAGCCCACGACCACGTCGAGCGTGCCGTCGCCGTTGAGGTCCGCCAGGGCCACCGAGGGGCCGAACAGCGACGACGGGGAGGCGGCAGTCTTGGGTGGCCCGTCGATGCGGAAGCCCGTGGGCCCCTGAGCGAGGCTGTCCAGCCCGTACTGCCGTGTCTGGGCCTTGCAGGTCGTCGCCGAGGGGCTGCAGCCCAGCAGCACCAGCAGCACCAGCAGCGGAGGGGCCAGGACACGCCGGAGAGAAGCCATTTCCCCACACCTCCAAACCACAACAAACGGTGTCAGAGAACAACAGCAGTTCCACATTAGAAGATACGCATATCTCTTCCACCCTGTGGTTTGGATTTCTTCAATTTTGAAACTACAAAAAACAGATCGGTTTGTTTCCCTTCAGCTACAAATGAGGGGCATGCCTTTGTAAGGGGGCGAGATCTGAATCTGTAGAACTTCCTCCAGAGAAGATATCTTCGGTTCCACATCCGAAGATACACATATCTTCAATTTTTGCAAAAGATACGTAATGGCAAGAAGGTATTGTCTGAGACAACTGCACAACATTTGTTCCTAAGAGACCCACGACAGCAGAGAGCAGTGCGTCAGACGCCGTCGTTGCCACCCGTGCGCGAGTTGATGATGGCCCTGACCTCGACGACGTGCGTGGGGCAGAGCTGTGTCTCGTCGAAGAAGAACCACTCGGAGTAGAGCGGGCTCGAGTGGCTGTCGTACCCCGCCGCGGGCTGCACAGCCCCCGCGAACGACTCTGTGCGGGCCAACAGGGATGAGCAAACGAGAGCCAGCCAGAGGCAGCAGAGCAGAGCGTGCCCATGTGCATCGTGCGCCCAGGGAGCACCTTGAACATGACAATCCTCACCTTGTCCCCCTGCGCCCCCCCG
>CACRSC010000021.1:0-67496 GCA_902651635.1 Mastigamoeba balamuthi
AGGGGAGATGCAGCCGGGCGACTGCTCCGTCGTCGTCAGCGACCGCTTCTGCATCAAGGGCGAGATGAGGTGGCGCCTCGCGCGCTTCCCCGCGTCGTTCGATCCGTTCCTGCCCGACTTCTTGAATCGGGAGACGGAACAGTGACCCACATCCGGGTCCAAGGGTCAGTCAATTGCGTTACCGACAAAAAACAATTTTTCGCTGTCTGATGTCACTGTGACAGAGATCCGCAAATCGCTTGATTGCCCCTCTTCTCGAATCAATAAATCACCTCTGGTCAGCGTGCGCATTTTCTGTATTGTACTCTGCCAGAGGGGCACAGCGCACACGCCACAAGAGGCAATGCAGTGCGACGAGGAGCACCAGGCGTCGTCGAGCGAGTCGAGCGACGCCGAGGGCCAGGCGCTCGAGGGCGGCAGCGTGAACCGTCTGGGGCAGCCCATCGCCCCTGTGGCCCACGAGCAGCAGCAGCAGAGCGCGGAGCCCCTGCGGGCGCAGCGCAAGCACAGGACCACCGTCGAGGACCGCGCGAGGCACAGGCGCGACAAGGCCCGCAGGAAGCGCGAGGCCTACGTGGCCGAGGACGGCACGAGCGTGTTCGAGGACGTGCGGCCCGAGGCGCAGGGGCACACGAGCGCCGCCTCGGTGGCCGTCGCCCGGACGCCCTCGGGGCCCTCGGCCCACGTCCACGCCAGCGTCCTGGCACCCGCCGCCAAGATCGTGATGCACAGGTACCCCACCCCCTCCCCGCCCCGTGCTCTGCCTCCTGCGAGAGCGAGAGCGCAACGGAACCAACCAGTAGACCTCCTGCTCTGCGTGCAACAGGGACCGCGTCAGGGGATTGCACCAGCAGAGGCCACTGGAGCCTCAGGGCGACGCCGACGAGGGGGGTGAGGACGAGGACGAGGAGGACGAGGAGGACGAGGGGCAGTCCCAGGAGGGGCAGGCGGCAAGCCTGGGGGCCGAGGAGATGAGGGAGAAGGCGGGCAAGGCCAAGGAGACGGCGGAGCTGATGCAGGCGCTGCGCGAGGACAAGGAGGCGCTCGAGGACATCAGGCCCACCGCCCGCGCACTGGCGGGCGAGATCGCTGCGATAGTGCAGACTTCGAGCAGCGTGGATGACGCCCTGATGGACAGTCTGCTCACAGCCCTCGGCGCACTCAACGCACAGCTCTCCTGATCGACTGACGGAGAGGGTCTGCACGGATTGTATGCGGGAAGTCTCAAACAAACGAACGAACGAACGTTCATTCCTAACTTCCACCCCAGAGGGGACAGGCCCTCAGGTCATTCACTGGCTTTGTCGGTTAATGGCGTTGCTGAATGCGTGGGCGGCTGTTTGGGTCCTCAGAATACGGTGTCAGGATTTGGAGAAGGAGCAAGCTCAGAACTTCAAAAACAAGCGTCCGAGCTCGGCAGTGTCTCTGAATTCCAACACAAACTGCTTTGCAAGAGATGGCTGGCGGAAGTTTTGTGCCAATGAAGATACACCAGAGCTTTCGAAATCGAGAGCTGGACTGGACTGAAGGTACTGTGACTGGGACACGGCTGCCAAGTTCACGAGTCGCCTGGCAGGACGATTCTCGCTCGGCCGATACTATCGTGCCGTCGACCCGTTCCTGCTGCTGGACTCCTTTTTGGTTCAGTTGACGTTTCTTTGACGCCAGCGGTCCCTCAGTCAATTGCGGGCTGTTGATGAAAACCGGTGTTTGATGTCACTATGACAGAGACCGGAAACCCTTGGATGCAGACAACCCCCAGTCTTGCACTTTTATCTCTGCAGCATACGCAGAAGATGCCGATGCACCATATGGTGTCGAGCGATTCAAGCGATGCCGAGGTCAGGGCGATTGAGGGCGGTAGCATGGATCGCCTGGGGCGGCCCATCACCTGGCTCCACGAGCAACAGCGGCAACAGAGAGAAGTGCATTCTCGGACGCAGCACAAGCACAGAACCACCGCCGATGACCGAGCAAGGCATAGGCGAGAGAAGGCCGAGAGGAAGCGAGAGGTGTACATGGCGGAGGACGGCACCAGTGTGTTCGAGGACGTGCGGCCCGCGACGCAGGGGCACACAAGCACAGCCTCGGTAGCTGTCTCGTGGTCGCCTTCTGGGCCCTCAGCCTACATCCACACCAGCGCCCTGGCAGCTGCCGCCAAGATCGTGATGCACAGGTGCATCTGCCGTGTCCTCCTCTCTCCTGTGGAATGCAATTGGAGCCAACTGGTTGCTCTGCTGTATGCATGCAACAGGGACCGTGTCAGGAATCGGCAGAGGCAGCTGGAGCCACCGGGTGACCCTGACGACTCTGAGGGGGACGAGGAGGACGAGGGGCAGTCCCAGGAGGGGCATGCGGCAAGCCTGGGGGCTGAGGAGATGAGGGAGAAGGCGGGCAGGGCCAAGGAGACGGCGGAGCTGATGCAGGCGCTGCGCGAGGACAAGGAGGCTCTCGAGGACATCAGGCCCTCTGCCCGTGCACTGGTTGGTGATATCGCTGCGATAGTGCAGACTTCGAGCAGCGTGGATGACGCCCTGATGGACAGCCTGCTCACAGCCCTCAGCGCACTCAACGCACTGATCACAACGTGACAGGTTGGAATCCACGATCTTTGTTCAGATTCTTCTTGATGGCAGATTCTTTTCACTTAATAGAATCTCGGCTCACATGCAGCGGAGGCGGCGCGCGCAGCACCCGTGGGTTGTCCCCTACCGCCTGTCGCAGGCCGTCCGCCTCCCCCCGCTCGCCGTCGCGGTCTCCGCGCCCGAGTCCTTCCTGACGCCCCAGCGCGCCGCCGTGTCCGACGTCATCGACCTCGACGACTCTGACTGCGACGACGTCTACGTGGTGCCGCCGCCCAAGAAGGCGCCCAGGCCGCCCGGGCCGCCCGAGGCGCCCGACGACGTGCTGGTGCTCGAGCAGCCGCCAGAGGTCCTCGTGAAGTATGGCGAGCCGCGCAGCGACGACAAGGCGCTGGCGGCGCTGGACGCGTGCAACAGGTGCCCCATATGCCTGTCGGCGCCCCCAGAAGATCCGCATATCAGCAGCACGTACGGTCGCCCTGCCGCCCTCCCGCGATATTATTACCCCCCCTTTTGCCTGCGTTGACGCACAACCCAAAAGACTTTCACGGAACTACGAAAGTTCTCCCCCTCCTCCGTGGCTCACTCTCTGGTCCCACGCTCCCGCCCGCAGGTGTATGCACGTGTACTGCTTTGAATGCATCGATACGCTGCTGGCGAGGTACTCCAAAGCGTGCCCCGTGTGCAAGGCGCGATTGAGCAAGAAAGACATACACCCTGTGGCAAGGCCGCCCTGTGGCGGGGGCGCCAAGCATGACACCGGCTCCCTGCCTTCGTGAGAACGGGGGGTGGCTGCCGATGTCGTGGTTAATATCATCACCCAATTCTACACGCCCAGGCCAGGACCAGGAACAAGATATTTAGCTGGATTCTAGTTTTCCTGCTCTAAATGAGTCAACAAGCACGGGAAAAACCCGGTTTTCAGGCAGGCACACGCCCACCCGGCACAACAGTTTCTTTGTTTCCGGTCGTCCATTGCGCACCGCCCAAACGCATGCGCGGCAGACGCACGCTCGCCATCGAAGGCCCACCGGCCGACGAGTGCGCCTCTGACTGGGCCCTCGCCATGGTGTTCTCGCTACTGCCGGACGCCCGTGCCCTGGGGCGCTGCTCGTGCGTGTGCTCGCGCTGGCGCCGCGTCGTCGAGGCCAACCCCAGGCTCTGGGCCCGCCACACGCTCGCGGTCACCCGGACGGGTCCCCACCTCGCCAGGGTCCCCCCGTTCGTCGCGAACCTCGACCTGTCCGCGCTGTGCCCAGAGGAGATCTCTCTCGCGCTCTGCAACATTTTCCGGGTACTTCGCTCGATCGAACCCCGACAGACGCATCTTTTTCCCCTTACGTCTGCGTCCCGCAGGGCGGCGTTGACAGGTCTGACCTGCGGTACGTGCACATGGGGCTCGTCGAGCCCCGTGCGTTCACGTGCATAATCGCGCATTCGCCGTGCCTGCGCGAGATCCGCGCGACCATCGACTGCATGTTCCACCCGGGCAACAGCTGGACCTCGAGCCCCCCGGGCCAGTTCGGCAACGTGTTCGAGCACCTGCGCCTCCGCGACGCCTTTGCTACTCGCGACGCGAAGTGCGCTGCGACCCTCGAGGCGCTTCTGGTGTGCAACAACGTCGAGAGCGTGCCCGCGATGCCCCTCCTGCGCGCGTTCTCGCTCCCCGGGTCGCTGTCGACGCAGTTCCTGCCCCTCTCCGAGGCCCCGCACGCGCTCCGTGACGTCGACTCGCTCGTCGACGGCTCGCCACTGCTGCAGCATGTCTCTTTTCGGCTCTACGACAGCAGCCCCGAGTGCGTCCGCAAGGTGGCCTCGCTGAGGCGCCTGACGACGCTGGGGCTCGTCGACACGCCGCAGCTCGGCCTCATCGCGCGGTGCCCTGCCAGGCGGACTCTGCGCCACCTCGGCGTGCTGTCCAGCGATGTCGGAGCAACGCTGGACAGGGTGCAGCAACTGTTCCCGCAGCTGCTGGCGCTCTCGGTCTTCTCGACGGCAGTCGTGGATGCACCGGCACCGCCAGCGGGCACCCAGACGACTGTGCACCAGGGGCTGCGGAGGCTCTTGGTCAGCGGGCCGGCTTTCCGAACACTGGCGCCGTCGGCCTGCTCGATGCCCGCGCTGGTGTCGCTAGAGCTGTGTGTGACAATGCTGTCAGGCGACGCGCTTGCGTGGCTGTGCGCGCTAGGGGCGCTAGAGCACCTGAGGCTCAAAGCGGTCGTAGTGCAGCCGGATGCTATGGATAGCCTCTCTCGCAGCCCCTGCGGCGGCAATCTCCGGGTGCTGGAACTCGTCGACTGCGTGCTCGACGACCCTTCTGGAGAAGAGGTGGAGGCTGGGCAGTTTCCTCTGCTCGAGAAGCTCATCGTCAAGAAGTGCGCCGTCACAGAGTCGTTTGTTCTAGGGATCACAGCCATCTCGCCGAGGCTCTGGTCCGCCGTTGTGTGTGGGTGCCCCGGTATGCGGGGCTCCCTCAAAAGGCTGGTGGAATCTGCGCCGTCCCTCAAACTCCTCGACGTGGAGTTGTCTTTCGAGGACCCGGAGGACTATTCCCGACTGACGCGCTCACGGCCAGGGCTTCAGATCCGTAGCACGGAGACCGTGGGTAAGCGCAAGCCTGAGAGGGCCAACGGGTGCTCTCAGCAATGAAAGGGAGCACATGAGAAGACAGAAATAAGTACAAAACAGGATACTCTCCTCATTGGCCCTTTTTAGAATCAGAATACATGAACATAACATTGTTTCTTCAGAATCTGAATCCGAGTTCTGTCATTGGCTCCTTGTTTTCCTTTATCTGCCAACTATAATTCATGCAACCAGCCTATGACTTGCTTCCACTGGGACTTGTCAAATAGACAAAATCGGATTGACCACTTGTATCAGACTTGATGATTCTATCTTTGCTTGGATGCGCTCTCAAGGTCGCCAAAATATTGATGTACAACCCCCCAAAGTGTGATGCACAAAAAAAACTTCTGCCACAACCTTGTGCAGCCTGGTGATGACAACCCGCCACTGCATGAGCTCCAGTCCAGCCCATCCACCTTCCCAGAAGTGAACTTCCCCCCATTCTACTGGAGTGCTGCCTCACAGGGTCTGGGTGCGTTTTTGATGAACAGGTGCTCTTCCACCTTATGAACTTCACGTGCACCTGCTGGCTGCACAAGATGAGCAACATGCAGGTAATCAGAGTGGCCCAGAGGGTGCGTGTCTCCGTGCCTCCCCCTCACCACCCAATACACCACCATCAGCCACTGCTCACTTGTTTGAAGCCAAACACAGGAGTGCCTCACCAGCTCTCTCTCACTCAGATTCTTACTAACCTCCTGCTGGCCCTTGAAGCAGCAGGTCAGACAGCTATCTCGGACCAAAGACTGCCAGTTCAGACGAGTTTATGATGTGAATTTGTGCCTGTGATGCCAGGGGATTGCATCCCCGTGAAACCAGCAAATTTAAGGCATTCCTCCCCCACACGTCACCACACGAATATCAAATTCAACATCACTCCTTGAGTTCCTTCACTTCCATAGGGGCCTCCTGCCCTCACTCCACACATCACTGGGCATCACTGTGCTTAAATAGATTTATCAGGGACATCAGACAAAAAAAGGAGTTTGGAGGCCCGAGCAGGGGGCGGGCTCTTGCACGGGGTCTGCGCAACAGGGTCGACAGGACCCCCGAGCAGAGAGAGCACAGAAGGAGAGATGCACAAGGCTTTCCGGCATTGCCTAGGGCGAGAACCCCAATACGTGAGCAGCGTTTGCATGGGAAAGGGGCGTGGAAACTGTGTCATCCCGGAGTAAGTGCAGTCCGGTCGGCATCCCAAACCAACTCTGCCTGCCCAGATCCCACCAAATCTTGCCAGATACGCCGCCCCAAGGTCCCTTATGGGTCGCTTCTTGCCAGAATTGCAGGATGGCCTCGCACGGGCATCCCACGCACTCTGCTGGCTGGTCCCACGGCGTGTCACAGGCCCCCTGCCGCTGTTGCCGCCACCGCCCCTCTGGGAGGCCGTCGTTGGCCATGCCCTGGCGCCGCGCCACACAGGGAGCCTCCCTCCCCCGTAGCAGAATCGAGCGCCACCATGCCACCGCTGCAGTGCCTTGGCAGGGCCTCCGGAGCTGCGCTCATGGCTCTGCAGGGGGGTCACGGTGAAAATAAGTATCTGGGCTGGCTGCTGGTCCCTCTCGGCTTTGGCCTCTCCAGCCGCGCTTTCCTGTGATGCAGCGCTGCTCCCGCGGCGACCCCCTTGACCGTCCCCGCCAGCGCCTCAGTGCGACTGGCGGCAGCAGTCGCTGAATGCTGACGTGGCGGTGCCGTTGCTGTGGCTGAGGTATCTGTGGGTTAGATGCCCAACCGGTGTCATTCACTCTTTGCTCTGCGTCGTCCCAGCAGAGCCGGGCAGGGCTTCGCTGGCCGCGGCTGTGCGGTGCTGATCGCCCAAGCGGTGGCCCAGGCGGCTGAGGCGTGTAGAGGCGGAGCAGTGGTCTCCGCCATACGCGGTTTCCACGCGCAGCCCACCGCGAGGGCTCAGAGGACTCTCCTGACTCGTCCCAGAAAACGCTTACGATGGTGTCACGTGGCTTCAGCTCCCATGACGCATCCTGGAAATGCCTATGATGCGAGAGGGCTGGGCAGAAGACAGGGCAGCGTAGGTCCGAGTCCAGGATCGACACAGAAGGAGTAGGAGGCATGCCCAGGAGCACATGGGCTGTCGGATCCGCGTCCTGCAGGGCGGCGTTGACAGGTCTGACCTGCGGTACGTGAACCTGGGGCTTGTCGAGCCCCGCACGTTAATACCGTGCACAATAACTGCGCGTCCATCGACTGCATGTTCCACCCGGGCAACAGCTGGACCTCCAGCCCCCGGGTCAGTTCGGCAACATGTTCGAGCACCTGCGCCTCTGCGACCCCTTCGCTGTGCACAACGCGAAGTGCGCCGCGACCCTTGAGGCACTTATGGTGTGCAATAGCGTCGAGAGCGTGCCCGCGATGCCCCTCCTCGCGTTCTCGCTCCCCGGGTCACTGTTGATGCAGTTCCTTCCCCTCTCTGAGGCCCCACATGTGCTCCGTGACGTCGACTCGGCTCGTTGACGGCTCGCCATAGCTGCAGCATGTCTCATTTCGGCTCTACGACGCACTTGTGTGGCTGTGCTCGCTAGGGGCACTCGCACCTAAGGCCTGAAGTGGTGGTAGTGCAGCCGGATGCTATGGATAGATAGCCTCTCTCGCAGCCCCTGCGACAGGAGTCTCTGGGTGTTGGAGGTGGAGGCTGGGCAGTTCCCTCTACTCGAGAAGCTCATCGTCAAGAAGTGTGCCGTCATAGAGTCACAGAGTCGTTTGTTCTGGGGATCACGGCCATCTCGCCGAGGCTCTGCTCCACCGTTGAGTGTGGGTGCCCTGGCACGCAGGGCTCCCTCAAAAGGCTGATGGAATCTGCGCCGTCCCTCAAACTCCTCGACGTGGAGTTGTCTTTCGAGGACCCGGAGGACTATTCCCGACTGACATGCTCACGGCCAGGGCTCCTGATACATAGCACAGAGACTGGGTAAGCGCAAGCCTAAGAGGGCTGACAGGTGCTTTCAGCAATGAAAGGGTGCACTTGAGAAGACAGAAAAGAAGTACCAAACACGATACTCTCATCATTTTTTGGCCTTTAGAATGAGAAAGCTGTGGCTTCGAACTCCTTCAAATCTAACTGAGTTCTGGTCGTTTTCCTTTATCTGCCAGACACAATGACATACAATCTTGATTTGCTGCCACTGGATCTTTGACCTTTTCAATCATGTACATTCATTATGATGTAAGAAGAATTGCCTAGAATGTCACATGGCACATCATCAGCTGTGAGTCTGTGTAGCTGTGCTCCCGAGTGGCTCTCTGATGCCCGTCCAAGAGAACATCTCTTCAACTCGAGTACCCTGAGATGTGGAATGCATGTGCATATGACCCTGCCTAGTCCCTCTTCCTGGATATCAGACAATCGCAGGGTTGTCAATGAAGAACACAGAACCAAGAGGCGGCTGACAACGTCTGATCCCTGGGACTCCCTGTCATAGTGATGAACAAACACTCTCTTCAAGGCCATTGGACACTCTCTGAAGTCCACAATCCTCTGGGCAGTCATATGGCTGATTCCCTCTGAGACTCTTCTAATTTCTTGGCAATGCAGAAGCACCTGTGATTCCAACTCAGCTGGTCCAGAAACTGTTTCGAGTTTTGGGCAGTGTGATTTCAGCAACAAACCGCAATCTGTTCTGGTCATTGGTAAATCCCATTTGGAAGTCCAGAGTCGGCGGAGATTCGGGAATAACTGCTCCGTTGAAGAGATAGCGGCGATGAACTCATCGGGAGGTACTATTTCCAGCTGCTCCAGACGGAGGGGACAGCACAAACTGATGAAATCCGATACAATTCCTCGCAGGGGTATATCCATATCACATCTGAGCACCTCCAGCTTTCGGCCCCTTTTCCTGATGAACTCCCTGAGATAGTTCTGGTCAGTGATTCGGCCACATCTCAGGGACACAAGGTGCTTCATTTCGGTGATGGCAGTGATGAGAGGCATCGTTAGGCAGATGCAACGGACATCAAGCCTTCTGACAGAGATCAGAGACCTTAATGTGCTGCACAGCAAGCCCGAGTCCATGTCACTGAAATAATACATCCCGGTGCACTTGGGACCGAACCTGACGGACTGAACGACGCCAGCAGTGGGAGACATCGCCAGTGACTGCATTTTCGATCCATAAAGAGGGACGTTGATGCTCATACACGCCCCGGGGGATGCACACACATTCCGAGCGGCATGGCACACACGGGCAAAAGCACATTGAGAGCTGTTGTCCAGCCAGCACAGGATGTTGTCGGCGATCAGGGAGTGAGGAAGGACCTCGAAAAGGTTTGGGTGCTCTCGGTGGATGCACGAGCATACACCATGACTTAGCAGAGCCGTGCACTGCGGACAGAGCTGGGGTATTAGGCTGTCCCACCTCTTCGTCAGAACGCTCAGCTCGACGTCGACCTCCCTTGTAGGTGCTGCTGTCACGGCGGTAGAGGGAGGGACCTGCTCTGTGGAACACTTTCCCCCCATTGTGCCACTGACTGCTTTGCAATTATCAACTGGAATGAAACAAATCTCGTGTTGCCAAATTCACAAGATAATCCAATGTATCCAAGCCAGTAGATCCAGGAGAGTAAAAGCTACCCGGGAAGTGCTGCGACTACGATTATTCTCCGTGTGCCTCAGGGTCTTAATTGTTTTTGTCTTCTCAGAATGAAGCAATCCTCTCCCTTACATTGGCCTGCAATAGCAGTCTGTCAGTATTGTATCAATACACGACCGGGCGAGTTTTTCATATGGTTGAGACAATCAACACAAACGAGTTCTCGCAAGTTGGAGCAGGAGATGTTGTGGGCGTAGTTACGTGTGTCCGCCTCATGGCCCGACTCGGGGGAGGGCTATCTACAATCAGGGGTGGAGGAGCCGCGAGGCAACGTCCGCTGTGCGGTGGTTGTACACCATGGCCTCTCCCTCCCACAGCAGCGCGGCGATGTTCTGCGGCGTCGTGTTGTCCAGGTCGTTGGAGCCCTTGGTCAGCGCCTGCTGGAACCGCTGGTACTTGTCGTGCAGCAGCTCCCGTATGTGGCTGTCGGCCACCTGGCTCGAAATGTCGACCAGCGTGCTGATCAGGTCGCCCGCGTCGGGCCTGATCCACCCCAGGTAGCCCCAGCTGCCCACGATCGCCGGCGTCAGCGTCTTGCTGACGGCGTCGGTAGCGATGCCCGTGCCCAGCGAGACGACGACAAAGTCGTGGTCGGGCCCGTAGAGCTCGTCCTTGGCGCAGAGGTACGCCTTGAGCGCCGGGTTGTTGGCCGCGACGCCGCCGTCGATGAACACGCCGCCCGCGTACGGCGACCCCGCGGGGACCTCGGGCGGGGCGAAGAACGTGGGCGCGGCCGTCGTGCACTGCACAGCGAACAGCTTCGTGACGCTGTGCTTCCAGCTCTTAAAGAAGTGCACTTTCTTCTCCTTCCTGCAGTGGGGGCGGGTTAGGGACCACACGAGGCGGGGCGACAGGGCGGCGTGGCGTGCATGTCGTAGGTGGAGACGATGGTGGGGATGATGCTCTCGGACATGGGCGCGTTGTCAGAGACGAAGTTCTTGATGACGCCGTCAAAGTCGCTCCTGTTGTACCCGGGGCCCATGACCCTCGAGTGCGGGTTGCCGAAGATCACCGACGACTGCGCAGAGTCGTCAATTCAATTGAATTGAGTTTAGTTGGCGCCCAGCCCGCGCACCTTCTCGGCGTAGAGCGCCGTGAGCTCCGCGGCGCTCATGACGGTGCCGTCGGCTCTCCTGTGCGTCAGGCAGAGCGCCACGAGCCCGCCGGTGCTGGTGCCCGCGACAACGTCGAACAGCTCGTGCACGCGGCGCCCCGTCACCGCCTCGAGGTGCGCGAGCCACACGCCGGGGATGATGCCCCTCACGCCGCCCCCGTCGATCGACAGCACGCGCACGAGCTTCCTCTCGCGCAGCAGCGGCCGCGGCACCGCCCCGACAGCCGCGGGGTCCGGGTCGCGCGCGTAGATCGTGGGGCTCGCGACGGGCGTCCGCGGGTGCGACCCGAGCGTCGCGAACTCGATGTAGAGCTTGCCCCCCAGCGACAGGTCCACCCCGGTCCTCTCCTGGGCCACCCTCGGGTTCACCGTACACCTCCTGCGATCGCCCAGACACCCCCCGCATTTTTCAGATCTCGCCTGCGGAATCGTGGCAAAATGCGAATAAAAACGGCCGGAAGCGCAGGGGGCAAGCAGGCAAGCGGGGAATCGCCGCCCCGAACGCGTTCGGGCGTAAACCGGTGACTAATTATGACGTCATAAGAGTTCGCACCCGACCTCGGTGTCGGAGGTGTAGACCCAGCCCGCGCGGTTCTCGAAGACGGTGATGGTGAGGACGTCGGGGACGACGACGGTCTGCACGAAGGGCCCGCCGTCCGCGTCGCAGGCGGACCAGCACGCGGGGCCCGGGGCGGGCACGCGCGGCGTCGTCGCCAGCAGGCGGCCCCCGATGCCCTCGACGCGCGCGTGGACCTGCCCGCGCACGCCCGGGACGCCGTCGACGCCGTGGAGGACGAGGTTCGCGAGCGCGTGCAGCGTCATCGCGGCGCCCGGGGCAGACGGTTCCGACGCCGTTTCTGGATCGGTTCTTTTGCTGTTGCTGGCCCGGGGGGGGCGGCGGGTGTGGGGTTGCCGGGGGAGGGGTGATGCGCAGACCACACCTAATGACTGCGGGAAATTGTTTGAAAGTGGTTCTGCGTCTCTTGCGGCGCATATCACACACCCGCGGAAAAAGAAGGGAAAACGCAAAAACCGATGCCTACGTAGGCAGAAACGTCCAGAGATTCCCTGTCGCCCGAAAGCGCCGGCCGCGCTCCGCTCGCTCTGAGGGTCGCTGCCCCGCGGTGCCCACGGCTCGCCGGGCGCGGAATCTCCCCGGATTGCCCTCCACAGGCGGGGGTACCAGAACGAGAAATATCCGCGGAAATATCCCACCGAAGAGATACCGGGAGATATCGCCCGCTCCTACAATGCCACTGCTGCTATTATTGGACCACAGCAGCAGCGAGTGAGGATGAGCAAGCAGAGCGACGCCGTCACGCTGCCGTCGCCCCCGGGCACCGCGGGGAAGCGCACGCGCTCCGCGGGCGCCGCGAGCACCGCGGGCGAGGCGCCGTCGGCGCCACCCATGCGGTCGTTCGAGCGGCCGACGCAGGCGTTCAAGTCGAGCATCAACAACCTGCGCTTCGCCGACCTCGAGGTGCCCGCTGAGGACATGCCCGCGCGCCCTGCGCCTCCGCCGGTCAAAGTGGGTCCGTAATCGCGTGCCGGGAGCGGGCGGGGGGTGCACGAGGGGCCTGACGGGCGTGCGGGTGAGCAGTGCACCAGGAGAAGGAGTCGACGGTGGAGTTTATCGAGAAGAAGCGCGAGATGTTCCTGCTCGAGTACGCGCTCAGCGTCAAGCGCGAGGAGATCAGGCGGCTCGAGCAGCAGACAGAGGAGAGGGAGAAGGCCATCGCGGCTGCCGAGCGCGCCATGGAGGAGGAGGCCACGCGCTTCGACGCGCTGACCAAGGAGTACACGCTCAAGGCCATGGAGGCCACCAAAAAGTAAGTCCGCGGGAGATGAAAATCAGTTGAATTCAATTCAAACATTGAATGTGGCCTCACCGGGGCCCCAAACGGCGTCTGCCAGGGCCGAGGCGGAGACCAAGACGAAGCTCGAGAGGCAGACGGAGCTGAAGAAGCTCAACGTGTCGATCGCGACGCTGCGGAGCGAGATAGCCAAGTACGACGAGAGGCTCGAGGACTGCAGGCGGTACAAGGAGTTCCTCGACGGGCTGACGCCGCCGGACTGGCTCGCGCGCCACAGCCAGCAGACGGCCGAGCGCAAGCCCGGGGCGCCTGCCGACGACGAGATGTTCTTCAAGGACCCGGACCAGCTGATGCAGATCTTCAAGGCCCTCGAGAAGCGGAACATGTTCCTCATCAACCACAACCAGGACACCGAGCGCGTCCTCGAGGACCTCAAGCAGAAGCGCCGCGAACTCGAGCAGAAGATGTGCGCTCTCGTTCCCGTTGGGTGGCCAGTTTTAACCCGCGTTTGGGACCCCAGGGACCGCGAGTGTGCGGCACTGCAGGCCCAGAAGGCCAAACTGGAGGAGGCCATCGAGCACGAGCGGTAACAGCCCCCCTTCTACTCCCCACGACCCCGCAGCTAAGACGCATGCGTGCTCAGGGGCCACCAGAAGCTGATCGAGCAACGAGCAGCCAAGAGGGAGGGGCTCGGAGAGGCCTCGGAACAGGACGAGCAGCTGGCACAGCTGCACGCTAAGGTGGAGGAGGTGTACACGCTCATCGTAGGGGAGAACAGCGCCGGCATGAGCACTCTGCAGATGCTGACGTCCATTGAGCGCCGCATGGAGGAGCTGTTCCAGCAGAAGGACTCGCTGCCCCAGGAGTACGTCAAGGAGGCCGAGAAGCTCAAGGACAAGGCGCGCAGGCAGAAGGTCCGCGACGAGCAGCTGCAGCGCCAGCAGGAGGAGCAGCAGAACAAGATCCGTCGTGCAGTCGAGCGCTCCCAGCGCCCCGTCGTCAAGAGGGTGAGCACCCCCGTGTTGGCTTCATTGGGTCGCTGAGTATTGTTGGGCGCGGGAAAATAGAAGGGGAAGCCGGAGATGTTCCGATCGTACCTGCCGCCCAAGGTGGACAAGAGAGCCATTGAGGAGCAGAGGACGCGCGAGGAGGAGGAGGCGGACCTCGACTACTTCGGCCTCTCGCAGGCGCCCATGGCGGCGGCGGCAGCGGCATCGCAAAACGCTGTGGCGACGGACTCGCAGAAGGCAAAGTAGAACACTGATCCTTGACACAACACAGAGCACTTGTTTATAGACACGCATGTCAACCACTCGGAAGCACAGTCCACATCGCCATTCGGTACACTAACATCCCGCAATACCTATCAAGAGATAGGGGTGCCTGTGGTCACAATTGGGGTGCCCACAGTAAACTGCCTCATTTTGCGCGCCCTCAGCAGCCCGTGACAGAGCGACCAGGAGCTCCTGGACACTAGTCACAGAGGCAAGGGACCTGGGATTAGTCGCGATGTCCATCCGCTGCGATCTGCGTGCCCCATTGACTTGCTGAGCTCGCATCTCGTCTGGCGCTGCTGATATTTTCCGGCCGAGAAATCTGCTGGGAGCGAGAAGAAACCCATGACCCGAGCTATAGCGGCACTCTGCCATGCCTCTAGGTGACTCGGGAACCATGGCCAGGATGCTCATTTCCCGCACCTCGGAGAAAGCCAATCCGCTGTGCCCATAATATCATTGCCTGCGCAAAGGTGCAGAGGTTTGGGGGCCACACAATTGCCTCGTAGATTGCGGTGGTGCGAGGTTACCGTGCTACTTCGATAAACATGATGAGCAGCGCTTTTCTTCCAACACAAAAAAAACCTACTTCGACATCTAGGACCGCCTGGCCGCCGCAAGGCAGCCCGGGCGGTCCAGACAACGAACCGGAAGCACGCAACGCGATCACCACCGTTTTTGTGTCCGAGAGTCGCTCGTTGCCGTGTGGGTTTGGTGGTGCAAAAACAAAACAAGTGACCTTTGTGTTACGGCATTTGTGTGGCATGAAGAGTCTCTCGGTCGGGTGTGGGTGTGGGTGGGCATCAGAACGCGCTGCCTTCCCGCGGCGAGCAGGCGTCGTGCGCGGCGGCCTCCCCCTGTGGCACTGCGGCCATGAAACTCTCAGTAGACGTACACGAAGAGCGCTTCCTATGCGACCTTCTCTGCACCTCGCCGTCGATCTGCGAGATGATCGCGTCGGGCGAGGGCACGGGCTCCGGGGCGGGGGAGGCCTGGCACGCCAGCGGCGACGACACTCCGCTGCCGGTGCCGCTGACGCCCCCGTTGAGTATCTCGGCGAGCAGCTCCTCTGTGCGCTCGATGTGCGGCATCGACCCCGAGTTGGTCCTCGGGGCCCTCGGGGCCGGAGAGCTCGGCAGCGCCGGCGGCGGCGTCGACGGCGGCAGAGGCGGCGGGGGCGGGGGCGGAGCGACGACCACCGAGGGCCCGGCCATGGTGGACCCCGTCAGCATGCGCTGGTGCCCCGGTGCCCGCACGTCCGTTCCGCTATACGACCGCGTGAGGGCGCGCGCGCGGGCCATCTCTGGCGCCAGCGACTCGCGCCGCAGTAGTCGCTGCTGCTGCTGCTGCGGGCTGGCCGCCAGGAAGTGCGCGGGGTTCGCGCTGGGCTCGACGCACGCGGGCACAGGGGCGGGCGAGCGCGCGGGCTCTGGCGACGACACTCCCGACGAGTCGCACGACACGGGGGAGCGCGCGCACTCTGGGAGCTGCTGCTGCTGCTGCTGCGGGGCCGAGTCCCGCGCGGCAGAGGCCCCGCAGGGCGAGGAGGAGGAGTGATCTTGCGACATCAGGGTGTCGCAGTGCAGGCGCGGGGAGCTCTGGTGCTCCGCGGGCATCGACGCGCGCATGTCGCCGACGTTGAACCCCTTTGTCAAGCAGACGCTGCGGTGGCTGCTCGCAGAGATGCGCGGCCCGCGGCGCCGGGCAGCGGTGTCGGGGACAGCCCTCGGCCTCATGTTGTGCCTCCTGCGCAGCGTCGCGCGCATCTGGTTTATGAGCGGCGCAGCCTCAAACGGCGCGGGCTTCTCGTCAAGCACAGGCACCACCCGCAGGGTCACAGCAAAGTCCTCTGGCAGCCTGGGCAAAGGGGAGGATGTGAGCGGGCGGCGGCGGGGGTGCCGTGGGGGGGGAGTACATCTTGCGGGGGTTGTCGAGCTGCTTCTTGGGGAAGCGCAGGCAGGGCGTCATGGGCGTCACAAAGTACGTGTTGAAGATCAGGTGGAAGACCTCCTTGCGCGTGCCCTTGACGCCGCGCGTGGCCCGGATGATGATGTCGTCCACCATCCTCGTCGACTCGGGCCGCACCTCAATCACCCCGAACCCGTCCTCGACGTTGGCGGGCCTGCCAGAAGAGCCGCCCAGCAGCGTGAGAACTCCACGCACAACTGCGGCAGGCACGCGTGGACGGGGAGGGAACCTGAGGTCGGGGATGCAGAGGATGGTCTTGCTGTCGTTCTGCTTGTGCCAGATGACCTCGATGCAGAGCTCGAGGTCCTCGGGCACGCCGTCGAGGCGCACGCTGAGCAGCATCAGGGGCCTCTGCACCAGCACCGAGTCGCTGAGCATCAGGTCGCTGAAGTAGCTCAGGTACCTGCGGGGCTGCCCACTGAGAACACGAGCACAGGGGAGGGAGAGAGCAGAGAGCAGAGAGCAAGAAAGCAAGAGGGCAAGAGAGAGCAACAGAGAGCAACAGAGAAGTGAGCAAGAGGGGCGTGAGGTCGCGACCTCAGCTGCGAGGCCTGCGTGACGCCCTTGGCCGTCGACGAGCGCTTGCGGGCGAAGAGCAGCGACGCCTCCTCGATCGACGCGTACTCTCCCGAGTAGAACAGCCACGCGACAATCACGAGGCCCGTCCTGCCCTTGCCTCCCTGGCAGCCAGCCGCCCCGGTGGCCGTCAGCACGGGGGGAGGGCGAAGGGGGAGAGGGAGGAGGCTGCCTTGCAGTGCACGACGGCGACGTTCTGGGGGAGCGCCTGCAGCCACGAGTCGATCGAGTTGACGATGCCGAACATCAGCGTCAGCGGGGGCGCGTGGTGGTCGGGGAACGGGAAGTCCAGTGTCTTGGGGAGGAGGGCGTGGTTAGTGCTAGTGGGGGAGGCGTGTGACTGTGGGGCGTGCAGTGCATTGCTGGGGGGCTGAGGGAGAGCAGAGAGAAGATGGGATGGTGCAGTACCATATTGTCGAACTTGTCGTAGTTGTACTTGTGCTCGCTGAGGTTCCATATCATGAACGCGCCCTCGTGCCGCGTCTTGAGCAGCCTGTGCACCTGCGCAGGGGTGCCGAGGAGCGGGTGTGGGGTGTGAGTGGGCGTGTGTGAGTATGTGTGTGAGTGTGTGAGTGTGCGGGGGAACCACAGCAGAAGTAGGGACCGCGAGAAGTCAACGCCCACCACACCGCACCCCCTCTGCCCCTGCCCCTTCGCTCGCCCACCAGCCAGCAGCACAGGCGGTGTGGGGGAGGAGCGGGAGAGGAGACGCTGCCGGCAGCCACGCGCACCTCGTCGATGTGGTTGCGCCACACGCTCGTCAGCCCCGTCGACGGGAAGCTCATCGCTGTGGCCCTCGCCCCCCGTGAGTTTGCGGGTTCGGATTTCTGCGGTTTTCACTCCGCTGGCGGTGGTGGGGGTGTGCTGGGGGTGGAGAACGGCCGCCCGCTGGGAGCTCCACAGCAGCGGGAGAGGGACGCCGGCGAGGGGAGCGGTGCTGGAGATGCGTGTGCGTGCGGGGGTGCAGAGACGGCGGGCGGGGGGGGGGTGGGAGGGCACCGAGGATCTTGTCGGTGATGTAGGCGAGGTCGAGGTCGTAGCCGTCGCTCTGGAAGCGGATGCGGTCGCGCGAGACGAACTTGCGCACTGTCTTCAAGACCGGCTCCATTGGTCAACCGCCGGTACAGTGCGGGAGGAAAAAGAGTGGACTCGGCGCCACCGCGCAAGATATTTGATTTAGAAGGGAAAATCCGGTACCAGATACTACTGCCTGACGCACCGCAAAATACTAAGGGGCGGGCTCGTGTTTCCGGAAATTCCTTCAGCCCCGTTCTCCCCCATGGCAACTCAGTGCGCATCACAATGCCAGCACCCCCAGACGAGGCAGGCAGGACGCCGTGTTCCTGGTGGCTGCGCAATAATCGCCGTGGGGGGGGATTCAGAATTGGGAAAAAGTGAAACTGGTTTTTGGTATCTGCAAACCGTGTGCTTCGATTGGGGGTCTGCTCTTGCAACCTCCTGTGCGTTGTGCCTCAGATATGCTTGGGCTTCTCCCTGTTCTTGGCGTTGGCCAGCTGCTGGTAACTGAGTTATGGTATCTGCAAACCGTGTGCTCCGATTGGGGGTCTGCTCTTGCAGCCTCTGCTGTGCGTTGTGCCTCACCCGTGCTTGGGCTTCTCCCTGTTCTTGGCATTGGCCAGCTGCTGCAGCGAGCGCGAGCACGGGCGCGTGAGCGGCAGGAAGAGGTCCGGTATCTCGTAGGCGTGTGGGAAGACGAGCCCGCGCCTGCCGAGCACGTAGCTCTGCATCACGCCGACGGCCGTCTCTGCCGCGTGCATCGTCGTGTACCTGGCCAGCGCGATCTTCTGCCCTGCGGCGGCCCGCTGCTCGCGCTCGCTGCCGTGGTCGAGCCACCAGCGGACCGTGCGGATGATCGAGTCCTCCGTGTCCGTGGGCTTCACCTCGACGACGTACGAGCGGAACTCCTCCTCGCG
Organism: Mastigamoeba balamuthi; assembly: GCA_902651635.1. NCBI lineage: Eukaryota > Evosea > Mastigamoebida > Mastigamoebidae > Mastigamoeba > Mastigamoeba balamuthi. The sequence goes on from CACRSC010000021.1 coordinate 18,489, forward strand.
CTCGCCGGGTATGTCGCCGATGACCAGCGCGCCGGCTGCCGCGGCCTCGACGTACTTGCGGACGGCGTAGCGGCGCTTGCTCGAGCAGACGAGCACGACCTTGGCACTCTGCAGCGCCTGCACGTACGCCGACGTCTGCTCCTCGGCCCGCAGCGCCGCGCTGTCCTGCGCCGCCTGCGTGCCGGGCGTCGAGGTGCCGTTGGGCCCCGCGTCGAGCCAGTAGCCCGGGTGCACGAGGCGGTAGACCTTGCCCGGCAGCCTGCGCTCGTCGTAGAGCTTGAGGAACTTGACGCGCAGCGGGTAGACGCTCCAGATGTTGCCGACGATCAGCACGTCGATGGGCCGCGACGAGTGCGGCGCCGACGGCAGGCGGAACAGCGGCGTGTGCGCCGCGTGCGGCAGGTGCCACAGCAGGCGCGGGTGCGGCGCCGCTGCCGCGCTCTCGGCGTAGTAGGCCATGTGGTTGGCGTACGCGTGGAACACCACGTCGACGTCGCGGTGCGAGCACGTGAAGACCCGCGCCGTCTCCCGCGTCGGCAGGCGCTCGAACAGCACGCACTCGTGGTGCCAGACGGCGACCGGGGGCGCGTCGGGGCCGTTGCCGGCCCAGGCCCTGGCCGTGTTACGGTGCACTGTGTTGTTCACGTAGAAGTCAAAGTACCCGCGGCCCCAGCGGCGCGCGGCGTTGGCCGAGACCGTCCGGCTGTCGTCGTAGCCCGCGAACCCCGGGCCCCAGAGGTGCGCCTCGACGCCGGGCATCGACCGCATGGCCGCGAAGAGGTGGAAGAACCAGCGGCTCATACTGGAGGCGGCGAGCATTAAGTCAATTGAGTGCGGAGGGCGGGGCCGCGACGGGGGGGGAGGGGGCACGAGCCTGGCGATGTAGACGTCCACCTCGCTGACGAAGAGGACTCTGAACGGCCTGCGCCCCGGCGCGCTGCTGTATTTGCTCTGGTTTGACCAGCATGACGCAACGCAGGCAACGTGTCAGGTTTCTAGAATTCCCTGGGGATATTTGTATCCGTGCCCCCCACCCCTCCCCCTCCCCCTTCCCTTCCTCCTCCCGCGGCGTACGAGGAGATGCGGCGGTATCTCGAGCGTGAGGTTGGGGGCCACGGGATCGTCCACCAGCGGCAGGTCCTCCACGGCGCCCGTGGTCTCTTTGGCGGGCTCCCGCGCGGCGTCCTCGGGCCTCCGGGTGCCGTCCTCCGCGTGGGGGTCGTGCGCCACGGCTGGTTGCTGTTGCTGCTGGGGCGCCGAGGGGGTCGTCGTCGACGTCGTGGAAGGCGACGGCGGCTGCAGCACCGGGGGCGGGGCGAGCCCCGGCGAGGCGGGGTGCTGCAGCACGAACACCCACATGGCGGGGATCGACACAAAGGCCAGCAGGAAGCAGAACCGCGCCGTGGCGGGCGACGCGAGCGCCAGCCCTCCCCTCTCCTTACCGCGGCCGCGCATCGCCAATTTCAAAAAGATCTCCCTCCCGCAATCTCCAGGAGATTCGCGAATCAATCGGAGCCCCCAGAGTGACGTTGACCCCCGTCGGAAAAAGAGTCGTCTTCGCTTTTTTCGCTTCGCAGAATTCGCTTTCGTTGTGTTGCAGAACCCGCACCGGCCCCGAGGAGATCGCCACAGATGTCTCTGTACGCGGACGAGAGCAGCAGCGACGGCGAGGACCCGCAGATGAACCCCGCGCCCTCGGCCGACCCGCGGGCGTCGCCCAGCAGCCCCGCCGGTGGCCGCCCAGCCACCGCCACGGCCGCCCAGAAGCGCGCGCGCATGGCGGCCGCCCAGGCCAAGCGCAAGCAGCAAGGTGCCCAGGCGCCGGGGGTCTCCCGAGCCGGAGGCCGCGGGCGGGCAGGGGGGTCGGGGGGCCGGTTGGGCGGGGTCCAAAAATAGACGGGCTCACGAGTCCCTCCTGCCCCGATGCAGTTAACACGGTCGTGGCGGCGACGGAGATCGTGCCCGCGGCCACGCAGCCGCGCGTGATCCGCGTCGCGCAGTCGGACGACGCGGTGGACATGCGCTCGCCACAGCAGCAGGAGCCCGAGGCGGCGGCGGCAGCGGCAGCGGCCACTCCGAAGACGGCGGCGGCCAGGCGCAGACTGGCCGCGAAGACAGCCGCGGACTCGGACGGTACGGACCTACCAATCAGGGCAATGGGCACGGGCTGTCCGCGAATAGACAGTACCCCAAAAAGGGATAAAAGCCTTTGGAATTGCGTTACGTGGCACGCACATAACCTCGTTGGTAAACAGTGAAGTAGTACCGGATTAACATGTGCTCGCTGTATGCAGCGAGCGCGCATGACTCGGAGAACGCGCTGGTCGAGGACGCCGCGCCAGCAAAGCGCGTGCCGCCGGTGGGGCAGCGCGAGGACGTGCTCGCAGGCAGCGGGTCCGAGAACGAGGACGAGGAGCGCGAGAGGCGCGCTCGGGCAGTCGCGGCCGCCAAGAAGCGGAAGCTCCAGCAGCAGCGCCTCGCAGCGGCAGAGCGGGCCAAGGCCGCAGCGGCGGCGGAGGAGCAGCACCCGGACGAACAGCCCCCGGCGCAGCCCGAGCCAGAAGTTGCGGCGGAGGGCGAGGCTGCAGCGAAGCCAAAGCCCACCCTCGCAGCCCGCAAGGTACCCTGTCCTCCCTCGCTTGCTCGGACTCTGCCCAGTCACCCTGACACGGCTCGCGGGGGCACACAGGCGGCAGCTGCTAAGAGGGCTGCGGCTGCGGCTGCTGAGGCCATCGCCGCTGCCGAAGCTGAGGCTGAGGCGGGGGTTGAGGCGTCACCTAAGCCCAAGCCATCGCCCGCGGCGGCGGCGAGAAGGAAGTCCGCTGCTGCTGCTGCTGCTGCGGCCGCCGCAGAGGGAGCGGAGGCCGAGGGGTCGCCCAAGCCGAAGCCCAATGCCGCTGCCGCTGCTCGCCGCAAGGCTGCTGCTGCTGCTGCCGCTGCCAAGAAGGCCGAGGAGGAGGAAGGCAAGCAGAAGGAGCCCGAAGCCGAGGTGCAGGCCGAGGAGCGCAAGGAGACAAAGGAACCAGCAGCGCCTGACAGGAGCAGCGACAGCGAGGCTGTGCGTGCCCTGCCGTTCCCTCACCGCGGCTGATGTGCCGTGTGCGGGCAGGGGGCGAGGCCAGTGTCGCCGCAGAAGAAGTCGGCGAGCAAGGAGCTCGAGAGGGCGGGGATCTCGGACAGCTTCGACCCCACGGGCAGGACTGACTCGGCAGCATCGAGGCCGGTGGCGAGGGTCGACCCCGGTATCGACGGGCCCCTGCAGATGATCCCGCCAAAGGACGTGTTCGAGTTCGTCAGCAGGCCCGGCCCCAAGGGAACGTTCCTGCAGTGCAAGATACAGCGCATGAACAAGGTACGTGGGTCTCTTCCTCCAGCCCTCGCAGGGTGTGATGTTCTGATGCGCTCCCTCGTCTCCTTCCAGGGGATGGACCGCATCTACCCGACGTACTTCCTGTACATCGAGGAGACGAACCAGTTCCTGCTGGCGGCACGCAAGCGCAAGCGGAGCACCAGCAGCAACTACCTGATCAGCACGAACCAGGCGGACCTCGCCCGCAAGAGCGAGTCGTTCGTCGGCAAGGTGCGCTCCAACTTCATGGGCAGCGAGTTCCTCGTCTACGACAACGGCGCGAACCCCAAGAAGACCGACGAGACGTCGAAGCGTCGCAAGGAGCTCGCTGCCATCTTCTACGTGAGCTGCGCCCTCCACCAGGGTTTTTTCCACGTGCTCTCAGCTATGGCCACAGGGCACGAACATGCTGGGGCTCTCTGGGCCGAGGAAGATGACGATCCTGGTGCCCGCGCGCGGGGACACGGGCGAGTGCCTGGAGAACCAGCCAGGCCCAGCGGACAAGTCGATGGCGGATCGGTTCAAGGCGGGCGAGACCACCACGATTGTCGGCCTGCACAACAAGTCGCCAGTGTGGGACGAGGAGTCGCAGACGTACACGCTCAACTTCCACCAGCGCGTGAAGCTGCCGTCCGTAAAGAACTTCCAGGTCGTGCACCCCGACAACGGTGAGCCTTCTCAGGCCGTTCCTCTCCTCTCTAATCAATTGCGCGCAGTCGAGGAGATTCTGATGCAGTTTGGGCGTGTGACGGAGTTCGTTTTCTCGCTCGACTTCAAGTACCCGCTGTCGCTCTTGCAGGCGTTCGGCATCGCTCTCACGAGCTTCGACAACAAGATTGCGTGTGAGTGAGAGCGCCCCCGTCGGGCCGCTGCGTTACCCTCTTCCCGTTCAATCTGCACTTGTGAGAAATACGAGGAACCCTCTCCTGATTGCCGCCGACAAGTGCCCAACTGCGTGTGGAACGCACTGGTCTTGCCGAGGGCTCCAGTGTATTCTGCTCTGTTGCGCACTCTTCTCTAGCGGAGCTGCCAGATCTTCACGACGTTGTCGTCGCCGCATGATGCGAGCATGCTGGGGACACGCGGGTTCCACGCGACACAGTTCACGTCGGCGTTGTGCGCCTTCTCGACGATGAGCCCCTGCTTGAAGCTGACCTCCTCGCCGTCCCTCGTCTTGTGGAGTGTGGCCGGGGGTCAGTTGAACGCGGACCGCGGTCGGCAGGGCGCACCTCGACAAACAGGCGGATGCTGTCGTCCCCGCAGCCAGTGGCAATGAGGCCGTGGGACTTGGACCACGACACGCTGAACACGGGCCTCGTGTGGGCACCCTCGACCTTCTGCAGCATCTTCCACTCGTTCGCTGCGGCCGGAGACTGAGACACAGGAGGCATACGGCAAAAGCGTACTGCCTTCCACACGCTTCCAGAAGATGAGGTTCTTGTCGTCGCCCCCAGTGGCTTTTGGGAGGGCAGCTCGTTAGGATGGCTGGCGTCTGCACCGCGGGTGCGTGCTCACCGAGGCGGTTGCCAGAGGCGTCGAACGAGGCATCCCAGACGGTCGAGGCGTGGCCCTCGAGCTTCCCGACCTCGGCCCACTCGTCGTCCACATGGGCCCACTGGCGCACCGTGTCGTCGTACGAGCACGAGAACAGCGTGTCCTCCCTCGGGTTGAACAGGACGCACTTGACGTCCTGCATGTGCCCCTGCAGCACTCCCAGGCACTCAAAGTCCCTCATGTCCTCCGCCGCTGCACCCAGGCCGCAAAAAAGCTCAGTACCAACTTCATCATACGGCGATTCGAATCTGATAAAGGGAGATTGGTTTGGGGACCTGCCCAGACCCAGACGCTCTTGTCACGGCTGCACGTGGCGAGCAGCTCGCCCGATCGGTTCCACGCGGCGCACTTGACCTCGTTCTCGTGCCCCTCGATCTGCGCCACGTTTTCGTACTCTGCAGGGAAGTTCCACGTCAGAACTCGCTGGATGATGCTGGCATGGGGGGGGCTGCCTCCTCGACGACGTGCCCGCGCTGATGTCGTTGCGCTCCCAGATCGACGTGATGGCGTCGAATCCGGCGGCGGCGAAGACGTGGCGTGTCGGGTGCCACGCGACGCGGCGCACTGTGCGCGCGTGGGCCTCGGGGAGCACGCAGGCCGACGCCCACGCGCCGCCGGCGCCGCGCGACCAGAGGCGGATGGACCTGTCGCCGCCGCAGCTCGAGAGGACCGTGCCGTCGTGCGACCACGCGACGTTCCACACGCGCTCCTTGTGCCCTGCGCGGCCCGTTGCCCCCCAACAACACAGCGGCGCGCAGNGGAGGGGAAGGGTGCGTGCCCTCGAGGGTGGCGATGCACTCGAGCGTGTCGTACAGCATTCAGTTCGGTGTCTGGAGGGGCAGGCGAATGAGCGCTGGGGGTGGATATCTCGTGTGCACCGACGATCGGGAAAAACAGGGCTTGTGTGCTGGCAGAATCTGGCGCACTGTCCGGTGCTGGACTGCGCACTGCTGTGAGGGGGTTGTCATCTGCTCTCCGTTGCAGCTCAGGTGTGTGTGGTTCGGCGACGGAAGACACGTGGAAGAACGTGAACAAAAACTGGGTCTGATTTCTGATTGGGGGAGTTGATAAGGGTGTATGTGGATGGTGTTTCATCGGAGCGGAGCAGCGCTTGAGTTCCATTCGCTTGGCCTGACGCGGCTGAATTATCCGTCACAAGTGAGCTGGATTGTTCGGTGCGGGAGGAGCGCTCGAATGCACCAGCGCGCCGACCCTCACTGGGACGCCGCAGATCCCGACGTGCCGATGACGACTGAGATGGCCTCCTTAATTGTCTCCTGGCACACGGGGCACCGCTTGAGGCCCACACTGCACTCCTCGCACAGAACACAGTGCCCACAGTCCCGCAGGGCCACCTGCGTGGGGCGCTCCTTGCACAACACGCACACGGGCGCGCTCTGCCCGACCACTGTTTGCGCCCCGTCTACCGGCCCCTTGGAATCCAATGGCGGTGGGTTGTGCACCACCGAGTCGTAGGACGGAGGATCCATAAGAGGGACATTCGTGTTCCCGTCGCCCACGATTGTACCGTTCGGGGCAGGTACCGTGTACCCATAGGCGCTGCTCGCAGGCTCGACAGGTGCACAGGGCTGCTGGGGAAGCGGGGGGGCTGTTCCTGTGGCTTCTGGGGCAGGCGGAATGACGTGGCTTTGCATGCTCGAGGAGCAATCGCCCCTGTTGGACATGGGCTTGCAAACACAGACGTAGAAGAGTATAGTGCAATGGACGACCGAGCACAGGAGGAACACCGTCCCCAAGGCGATGCAGGGGATTCGCCACGAATTGTGCGCGTTGGTGCCGCTCTCGACGGTGAACAAGAAGCCAAACGAGAGGACGGTCGCTACGAAGGAACCAATGTGGATAGCGCCTGTGGGGACAGACAGTGTTGGCAACCCCCAAAGTGTCGGAGAGCGCAGAAGTTCGTACAGAAGACGTAGTACACTGGGCCTGAACGCGGATTTGTTAGTCAGCGGAAGCGTGATGGAGAGGAGGCTGTAGTACTCACGGAGCGACGCAGGCACACATGCGCAGCATTCGGGATTGTTGGAGCACTTCATGAAACCGGCGTGCACGAGAAGAACTGTGATTTCGAATCACGAATCGAAGAGCGAAAAATGAAACTCTGTCCATATCTTTTGGAAAAATCTAGCCGAGTCATTTTCCAGAATCACCCTTTTTCGATTCATGTGACCCAAATAGCATCTCTGGTATGCCTGCTCCACGTCAGTTCTTTCCCCATCTGTCCACTCTGCCGTGATGTCCTGCCTGAGTCACCGTGCTGACGATTGCCACCCGACCCGAGGTTGTGTGATGCACCGGGAAAGTTGGCAGAATGGTCTGAAATGCTCAGACGGCTGTGAGGGGATTGCTAACAGTGTGAGCATAGTCTGTATGGCAAGTGGGTGTATTTCTCAACAGGCACATTGTGATTACATTTCCACGACCAGCAACCCCACTGGGATGACACAGAATATGACACTGATGACAATTTTGGAGGTCTCCAGTTTTGTCTCCTGCCATTCGGGGCACCACTGAGGCCCACTACACCACTCATACAGAGCCCTGCGCCTGAATTCCCGCAGGGCAACCTGCGTGGGGTTGCAGAGCCATCCCAGGGAAACTCGTGTATCCATTGCCCACGACTGAACCATATAGTGGGAAATGCGTTGGTTGGCAACCCCCGTAATGTGTGTGATAGTGGGCATAAGTTCGCACAGAAGATGCAGTACGCTTGGCCCTGCATGCGGAATTTCGTGAAGGCCTGAGTGTGCTCTGATGCGAAACGGAAATTGTGAAGAGTTTTGAGAGTAGTGTGTGCCAGGTGTTGTGTCAGCTGTCTCACTACGAGGTACAATGGCTCGCAGAACTGGCAACTCCGCAGTGGCGTACAAGCTCTGAGAATAGAGCACGAGACGAGGGGTCGTCTCTGTGCATCTCGGGGTGCCACTGCACGCCAACGACCCACCTTCTGTTACCCACCCGGGTCATCTCGATAGCCTCTGGGACGCCGTCCGGAGCCCATGCGACCACCTCGAAGCCCTCGCCCGCTCTGTCCGGCCTCACGCACTGGTGGTGCATCGAGCTTACTCCCTCCAGCGAGTTGCTCTCTGGAGACCCCACAGCCCTCCACAGCCGGCTCCCAGGCTTCAGGGTGACCGAGTGCCTGTACTGGAACGAGCTGGCCTTGGGGCGCTCCGCAGCAGAGTGTTGCAGTGTCCCCTCGTGGCCCCACTCTGTTGCGATGTCCTGCACGAGTGCGCCGCCGCTGACGACCGCCAGCAGCTGGCAGCCAGCGCACACGCCCAGCACGGGGAGGTCAGTGCTGCCGAGGACAGCACCTGCGAGTGCCAGGTCCCACTGCTGGCGACGAGGCTCCACGATGGTTTCCTGTGGCTGCGGGTGGCCGGAGTAGATGGAGGGGTCGTAGTCGGGGCCCCCGATGAAGAGCCACCCGTCGACCAGGTCCGGGGACTGTGCGAGATCGCGGGCTGCGGTGGGGTCGGAGATCGGTGGGAAAACGACGGGGATCGCTCCGGCGTCGACCAGGGACTCGAGATAGCGCGACGACACACTCGCAGTGTAGTCGCCACTGCCGTACTTGGCGTCGGGCGTGTACGACGTGGAGACCCCTATCCGTATCCTGCTCATGATCTCCACAACGAGCAACCAGCGCAGTGTGAAGATATTCTCACAATGCAGAACCTAACACGTGTGCATATCTTCGCTGACCCTGTCGTGAGTAGTCCGCGGGGCACTGATGATCACTCCCAGCACATCTTCGAAAGAAGGACAGGCATCGCGCAGCATTTCTATGTCGCGACGAGACGCGCAAGAAGTACACGGCCCAGCGAGATCGGCGCGATTGCTTCGCGGGTTCACGGGGTAGCTGTGCGTAGATTCGCACAGTTTCAAAACCGCATGATTTGGCCAAATATCCGAACCTCTTCGACCTCTTCGAAAAACGAAACGGCAGATAATTCGCCATCAACGTCATCAGCATTCAACAACCGGGCGACCCGCAGACGGTCCCAGACCCCCGGCGGCACTCCCTGCGAGCACCCCAACCCGAGCGCCCCTCGCGCAGAAGGCCCGCGGGTACTCGGGACTGCGCTGGAGAGAATCTTCCCCGTGTAGCAAAGTATCTGACCCCGACAGATATAATTCAATCGGTTGTGCCCCGAGATCCGCCGACCCCCCATGGCCTGGCAGCAAGGCAACGACGTGCGCCGCACTCGCCCGCACTCCCCCACCGCGCCCCGCGCTCGCGGGCCCGCCCGCCCGCGCCCGAGTTGAAACCGGCCCCGAATTGAGTTGCTCTGTGTATTTCTTTTTTATCTGAACTTCCCGGACACTCAAACGCCCGCTCTCCGCTCTCCGCCGGACGGACGACTCACCCGCGGGGGGGCGCCGGCGAGCAGCAGCTATTCGGGGACCCGTTCGGGGCGCCGCAGCAGCTGCCCACGCAGCAGCAGCAGCAGCACCAGCGCAAGCCCAGCGCGTTTGACTGGAAGAACACCGACTACCGCTCTCTGCTCGCCTCCAACACCGCGGGCCCCACCTCGGCCGCGTGCGAGCCTCTCTCTCCCCCCACTCCCACCCCTCTTCCTCCCGGACCCCCGCTCTTCTTGTGCCCCCATCGCTCACCTGCAACGCGCTGTGGTCCGACGATGCGCTGCATGTCGCGCAGGTACGGCGCTCAGGGATGGGGCGCTGCGGGCGGTGCGTACTACCCCCAGCAGCAGCAGCAGCAGCAGGTGGCGGGATGGCCCACAGCAGCTGCGACAGGCACCGCGTGGCCCCAGCAGCAGCAGCAGCAGCAGGCGGGCGCATGGCCTGCGCAGGGGTGGTCTGGGTCCACGTCGCCAGCCCCGCCGACGACATCGCCCGCGGCGTGGCCACAGCAGCAGCAGCAGCAGGCACAGCAGGCACAGCAGGTGTCGGCGACTATGTATGGGGCTGCTGCGACGGGATGGCCGCAGGCGGCGGCAGCACCCGCCCAGCAGAGCGCGGGCGCGGCGTACGGAGCGACGACCGGCGCGTGGCCCCAGGCGGCGGCCGCGCAGCAGGCGGCGACGGCGGGGTCGATGTCGCCCACAGCCGCCCGTGCGTCCGCTGCTCAGTACGGGGCTGCTGCGTGGCCTCAGACTGCACCCATGCAGCAGGCAACAGCAGCGGGGTCCATGTCTCCCCGGGCGTCCTCTGCACAGTATGGGGCCGCTGCGTGGCCCCAGACCTCGCCTGTGCAGCAGCAGCAGGCTGCTGCAGGGTCTCTGTCGCCCAGGGCGGCCCCTGCGGCTGTTGTGCAGCCGTACGGGACCGCTGCGTGGCCCCAGACAACTACAGTGGCGCCGGTGGCCGCCCAGGGGAGCTTCCAGTCACCAGCAGCTGTGCAGGCGACGACCGCAGTCCAGCCTGTAGCGGCGTCGATGTACGGGGCCTCCGCGTGGCCCCAAGCCGGTGGAGCAGCAGCGACGTCGTTTGAAGCGCAGGGACCTGCCCAGTCGCCAACCACTGCAGCTGCGCAACCACCGCAGTCCATGTCGGCGACTTATGGTCCCACGCCGGGCTGGCCGCAGGCAGCAGCGGCGCCTGTACAGGCGTCCTCTGTCGAGCCGCAGTCGCCCGTCTCAGCTCCAGCGCAGACCGCGTCCGCGATGTATGGGGCCAGCGCGTGGCCGCAGACAGCGCCAGCGCAGCAGCCGTCAGTGGCAGTGGAGGTGCAGCAGCGCGTGCAGTCGCCAAAGGCCGCTCAGACAGCATCAGCGGCTGCCTACGGAGCGTCTGCGTGGCCGCAGCAGTCGGCGTCTGTTTCCGTCTCGGTCGAGGCTCCGCAGCAGGTCCAGTCGGCTGCTCAGCAGCAGGCGTCGTTTGGGGCGCCGCAGCCTGCATGGCCGACGGCGCAGGCCAGGCCACCAACTGCAACCGGCCCCGGATGGACATCGCAGCAGCCCACGTCGCCATCCGCCCAGCAGAGTGGCACGTGGGCAGCAACGGCCCAATCGTCGATTGCTGTCAGCCCATCGATCGCGCAAGTTCAGTCGAGCGTCTCGGCCTCGTTCCCGTCGCCCGAGCTCGCGAGGACCGGAGCTCAGGCGGCGACGGCTGTTCCCACCCTGGCTCCGCCGCCCGTCTTCGGGCACTCGCGCACGGCGTCGGTTTCGACGTCGCCCAAGTCTCAGGCGCTGGCAGCCCCGCGCGTCGCGCAGGCGTGGCAACCAGCTTCCGAGGCCGCCAAGCCGCTGCCGATGCCTGTCAGTAACACCGCGTCGGCGAGGACGTCGTTCGAGCAGCCGCGCCCTGCTTCTGTGCAGCCGGCGACGCCGCCGTCGGCAAAGGTGTCGTTTGCGCTCCCCAAGGCGAACCCGTTCGAGGACGCCTTCTACGATCAGTTTGACCAGCAGCTCTCGGGCCGCAGCCAGTCGCCCTCGTACGCCCAGCAAGCCCCGGCAGCGACAAAGGCGAACCCGTTCGGTGCTCCGGCTGCCGTTGCTGGGGCTGCGTACCAGGCGGCGCCAGAGACTGCAAAGATGCCGACTGCGGTGGACCACTCGGCGGGCGGGTCCCCTGGGTGGCCCCTCGCCTCTGCTCCCAACGGCGTGCCCAGCGTCACGTCGCTCGACGCTGTGCAGGACCAGGACGCCCCGCCGCCTCTGCGCCCCGTGAAGCCGCCGGTGGTCCCCGCAGCCGCGCCCTTTGCGATGCCGACGGCCGCCGTGCAGCCTGACCTCTCTGAGAAGCCGCTGCCGCTGCCGTCGCCGCCGCCGGGCAAGCATCACAGGGTCGTCCCGTCGCCGGCTCCCGTGAGGGAGCTGCCAATGGCAGAGCCCCCGAAGCCCGTCCCCATGCCGCCCCTGAGCGCTGCAGCGCCCGGGATGCAGCAGAAGCCAATGCCCATGCCGCCCATGAGGGTCGCCGAGTTCCCTTCGAGGCCCGTCCCTGTGCCGCCTGCGAGTGCTGCAGCCGCTGCCACCGCTGTGCCGGAGGTGCCGTCGAAGCCAATGCCGATGCCGCCGATGAACACCAGCGCAGAGGTGCCCTCGAAGCCCATGCCGATGCCTCCTGTGGCGGCGAGTCGCGTGGAGACGCCCCCGCCCAAGCCCATCCCGATGACGCCCACCAACGCCCATGCCTCTGAGATCCCCTCAAAGCCCGTCCCGATGCCCCCCGCGGACTCGAGCGCTCCGCCAAAGCTGCCTGCGAAGCCCATGCCCCAGCCGCCGGCGAGGAAGGTCGAGGCCGCCCCCGCGGCGTCCCAGCCGTCGGACACAAGCTTCTTCGCGAGCTTCGATTCGAAGGCCGCCCCCACGGACTCCGCGTCGTTCGCGGGCGACCCCTTCGGGCCTGACCCGTTCGGCGCGGAGCCGTTCGTTCCCGTCGCGATGGCCACGGCGCCTGCAAGCGTGCCCGCGCCCGCGCCTGCGCAGGAGCTCGCCGCGTCGCCGAGGAAGAAGCTGCCGCCCGGCGCTGTCAGGCTGCCCATCGGTGGCCCGGCGCTGCCGGCTGCGCCCGAGGCCAAGAAGCCCGAGCCGATCACCATTAAGCCCACGTTCTTTGGCGACAAGGGCGAGTCCGAGTCGTCGAGCGACGACGAACCGCCGCCGCTCAGGCCAACAGAGCACCCCGCTGTGCGCGACAAGCGTTCTGGCTCCAAGTCGGAGAAGGCCAAGGCGAAGAAGGAAGAGGAGAAGCACAAGGACGAGGAAGCGCCTCCGCCGCGGCCCCCGAAGCACTCGAAGGACAACAAGGACAAGGGGAAGGAGGAGAAGCACGAGCACGCCCACACTCTGCGCCACAAGCGGGACGCGTCCAAGGGGTCGCTGAACGAGGAGCCGATACGGGCGTCGAAGTCCTCGGGGCAGCTCGTCGTCACCCCTGCAGGACCCCCGACCAAGGCCCCGCCGCCGGTGCCCCCGGGCAAGCCCAAGAAGAAGTCGGCGTCGCACGAGCAGCTGCCAGAGCCGCAGTTCGAGTTCTCACCCGTCGGCGACGTGCTCGAGTGGAGCAAGGCGTTTGCGCAGCGGTCCTCTGGAGGCAAGATGCACGGCAACGCGGTCAGGGAGGTGTGGACGCAGGCGGGGCTCGCCAAGGCGGACCTGAGGGCCATCTGGATCGTCTGCAACCCGCGTAAGGCCGGGCCGGACGAGGGCCTCAACGAGGCCGAGTTCATCATGGGCATGCACCTCATCGCCGAGCGCAAGAACGGCGCGGCGCTGCCGGAAGAGATCCCCGACGAGAGGTGGCAGGCCCTCGGCGCGTGGCTGGCGCGCGTGCAGGTCCCGCCGCAGCACCCTCCGGCCTCGCCGGACAAGCCCCTGCCGCAGAAACCGCTGCCAGTCTACCCACAGTGAGCAAAGCTCAGCCGAAAATGACATCGTCATTTTACTAAACGCGACACTCGGGACGCCGCAGGTCGTCGTCGCTCAAGGTGGAGGATAGTGACAGCAGCGCGAGCGACACCTCGGAGCACGGGCCCAAGAACTGCCAGCCGATATCGTCGGCCGGCAAGTCCTCGAGCAAATTCGTGCTGCCCCCGCAGTGCGTCGCGCTGCTCAAGCACTCCGCACGCACGCGCTGACGCCCTCTGCGCAGGCGCCTGATGGGCAACGACAGCGACAGCGACAGCTCGGAGGACGACAGGCCCGCGAGGCACGCTGCGGAGCCCGCGGCGTCGCAGGACGCGAGGCCGAGGGCCAGCACGGCGATGGCGCCGCGCAGGGCAGCGCCGCCTGTGCCACCGACGTCGTCGTCGCCTCCGCCCGCGCTGCAGAGGCGCGACAGCACCAAGAGGGCGCCGCCGCCCCCGCCGTCGTCGCTCGAGCAGGAGACGCCTGCCGGTGCCTCGGAGGTCGACAAGTGGTGCGAGAGCGAGCACGTCGACCAGGACGTGCGCGACGCGCTGCGAAAGCGCTGCATCACGACGCTCGAGCAGCTCAAGCCGCTGACCGACGACCAGCTCATCGACATGGGCATCAAGAGCTGGTCCAAGCGCCTCTTTGTCATCAACGCCATCTGCAAGCTCCCGCGCCAGCCCGCGCCCCCTCTGCCGTCGCGCGCTCGCTCGCGGCCCGACATGCGCCCGTCGATGGACCCGTCGCCCGGCATCGCGGGCACAGCGTCGCCGCCGGAGCCCGACGGGGGCCCAACGCCCCCGCCGACCACCGGGACCATCAGGAAGCCGAGGGTGACGCCGCCCACGCTGGCACCGCCGCCGCCGCTGGTCGTCCCCGGGCGCGGGAGCAGCGGGCCGACGCTCGCCCCGCCCCCGCCTCTGACGAGGCCCGGGGTCACGCCGTCGCCGGGCCGCGAGAGGCGCCCGTCGTACTCTGCTGCCCCACAGCAGGAGGAGGCTGCGGCGCTGGACCCCGAGGCTGCGGCAGCGAAGATCCAGGCGACGTGGAGGATGTACGGCGTCCGGTGCTGGTTTGTCGAGAAGGGTTAGCTCTGCCCACGCGCACCGCGTCTCCCTGCGAGTCCATGCGTGTCTGACCGAGCCTGTGCAGGGAGCCCGAGGAAGGCGTTTGTGGAGGGCATCGTCAAGGCGACGCAGCAGATGGCGATGACGATGTCTGCGCTGGGTACCAACGTGATCGACGTGCTCAAGGAGAAGTCGAGCGGGGGGCTGCTCTCGGACCAGGAGCTGCGCACGGTCTTCGGCGCCGCCGAGCAGCTCAGCCGCCCCGTCGCCGAGCTCGCCTCGCTCCTGCGCACGCACACGCAGCGCTGGAACCGCGCGCGGCTGCTCTCGGACGTGTTCCTGCGCAGGCTCGACTTTGAGCGGTGGGTGCGCTCGGTCAAGTTCTTCCTCTTCAGCCAGGCCGCCTCGCTGCACGTGCTGCAGGACCTGATGTCCAAGCGCAGCAAGCTCGCCAAGTGGGTGCACGGGCGCGACCAGGACCTGCCACTGAGCTCCGAGGCGCACGCCGAGGGCTCGATCATCGCGTTCTTCGGTGAGCCCGGGCGCCACCTGTCGACGCTGACGGCGCTCGTCAAGGACCTCTACGGCGCCACCCCGGAGAACTTCCGCGACTACGAGGGCCTCGGCCGGCTCGCCTCGCAGCTCCAGGCCCTGCTCGACTGGTCTGCCCAGCAAGCGGTACGAGGCTCTGCTGGCTCTTGGTCCCCTCCTGGCTTCTCATTTCTGGGTCCTTGCAAACGCAACAGGAGCGCGACACGGTGGTGAGCGAGGGATACCAGAAGCTCCAAGAGCTCGCCAAGTCGCTCGACGGTTGCCCCAAGGACCTCGTCAAGTGGGGCCGCACTTTGGTCGGGTACGCAGTCCGCCGAGCTGCGCTCGGGCGTTTGTCTGGCATCTCAAAGGGGCCTGTGCCGCACTGCGCAGGGAGGGCACTGTGAGCCAGCTGATCAGCGACGGGGAGAAGGAGAGGCAGGACCGCAGCTACGTGCTGCTGAGCGACCTCATCGTCTTTGTCAAGCCCGGCGGCAAGAAGCGCCGCGTCAAGGACGTCTACGACCTGACGTCGGCCAACGTCCGCAACGTCGAGGACGGGTCGGTGCAGGGGCACCAGCTCAAGAACGGGTGGGTGCTGCACACGACGCAGGAGTCGCTGGTGCTCTACGCGGCGTCGCCCGAGGACAAGCGCAGGCACATGGCCCTCATGCACACGACCGTCGAGGCCCTCAAGGACGAGCTCGTGCGCCAGCGCGAGTTCCGCAGCTCGATGTGATGCCGGGTTCCGATAGCTTTCGTCTTTGTTTTTCAACACAATACTGGTTCGGTTTTGAAAACAGACAAATGGAATTCAAGCTTATTCAAAACGGGGAGCCAACTCCATTTGTCTTACACTGATTTCGCCTGACTTTGACGTGTCGTTCAGGATGCAACGAAGCAGGACACTTGTGTGAAGCACTGGTGGTCTAAGGGTAGAATGCTCGCCTGCCACGCGGGCGATCCGGGTTCGAGTCCCGGCCAGTGCAATTTTTGTACTCGCCTCTCCTCGGTCGGGGTGGCTGGGTGGTCTGGTCGGTCGGTCGAGACTCCTGCAGCCGTGCAGTGCACCAGACCGAGCTAGCTCGCTTCGGAACTCGCCTTCCTTCTGAAGTTTTTCCTCTGAGATACGCTGTTGTCAACGACGAAAACGGGACGTCCTTTGTACTTCTACAGCTTTCCCGAACTGTTTTTCAGGCTTGTCGGTGATCGCAACGTCGTTCTGGCGTTCTTCTGGCATCTCCTGTGCCACAGAGGCACTTATAGCCCACAGAGTGCTATTGTCATCCCGCACGCGTTGCGCACCGGAGATGGCTGCTGCGTGGGCTTCGGTCACCAGCGAGGCGCTCTGCCTCCTCTACCTCGCCGTCTCGCTCGCCCTCTTTGTCGCCGAGGTCGTCCGGCGCCTGCAGAGGCCCGCCACGCCCCCGGGAGACGACGCCCTCTGCTCCTCGCCGCTCGTGGGCACAACGACGCCCTCGCCCATCGTCAGCGACTCGGAATGCGCAGTCGCCGAGTACTCGCCCCGAAAGAACATGTGCTGGTGCTGCAGCCGCCGCATGGCGTTCAAGGCCCTGCTCCTCGTGGGCTGCTGGAGTTCGCCCCCTTCCCCCCTCCCCCCCGGGGCTCGTTCGCGTTGCTATGCGAGGGCGAAGTTGTCGTTCCGCTGTTTGTCCGTTCGAATTCGCTTTTTCTCAGCATCTTCTCAGCACGGGCCGCGTGCTTCGGTCTGCTCGCGTGGTCTCCCGCGGGGCTCGACGCCAGCCGGGGCCTGCAGTATCTCCTGTACCAGGCGCCCACGTTCGTGCTCTTCGCCTGCTTCCTGATAATCGTGGAGCTCTGGTAAATTGTCCAGAAAGAACACACCAACGCACGTTTGGTGCATTGAGACTCGGAACGCTCAAGCGACGTTCTGCCCCGCGGCGTTTAGGGCCGAGATCGTGCACGCCGACGGAAATGCGTCGGGGCTTCGGTGGCTCTCGCTGCGCGTTCTGGCGGTCGCCCCCGTTCTGCTGGCCTGCTGCGCCCTCGTCGCCACGGAGCTCTCCGCCGTCGCCCGCGGCCAGCACTGGTCGTCCCTACGTCACTCCCGTTACGTTTTCGAATGTGTACGCTCGCCGACAGACACCAACGCCCCACCGCGGGCCGCTTCGGTGATCGCCGCTGCCCCTCTGCCCTGACCCCCGCCTTCCCCGGACGGCCCGCAGATCATCGGGGCCCTCTACCTCGTCCTGGCCGTCCTCTACGTCGCCTACGGGTCCGTCGTCGTCCGCATGCTGCGAGCGCGGCGCAGGGCCGCGCTCGAGTCCCGCGCCCTCCTGCACCGCTGCTCGCACGAGCGGCCGCTGGCGCGCACGGTGGAGCTGCGCGTGGGCCTGACGGCGCTGCTGGTCGCCGGGTCGTTCCTCGCGCGCGGCGCCATCTGCGCGTGGCTCCTCGCGGCGGGCTCCGCGCGGCTGCCGCCGTGGTGGGACCTCGCGTACTACCCGCTGGCCGAGGTGGCCCCGCTGGCCGTGCTGCTCGCGCTGCTGTACCAGCCGCCCGGCATGCGGCGCTCGCACCACCGCCGCGTGCCCACGCCGCTGCGCGCAGCGATGCCGCTGGTCTACGCGCGCTACTCGTGGGGCCCCGCGTCGCTGCCGAGGAGAGCAGCCCTCTTCACCAACTGAGAAGAAGAGGAAGAGGAAGAAGAAGGCCCTGACGCGAGCAGTGACATCATTCTGACGTCCCCCCGGCAGTAATTCGAATAATTCGAATGAGTATGCGCTCCCGTTTTGCGGAGCGCGCAGGAGCCACCGCAACGAGCGCCGCGTGCGTGTCACCGGAGGAGATATCGATCTAGATTCGCGCCCCGCCACACCTCGCAGTTTTACCCCACACCCAACACCCCCTCAGTGCACCGGCTGCCCCTGCCATGGCTCGCAGCGTGGTGCTCGTGGAGCTTGCCATCGTGCTCCTCGCGTTCGTGACCCTGCTGGGCGTCTACCTCTACGGGGCAGACCTGCACATCAAGGCTGTGAGTAGCCCTCCCTGCAGCCCACGCACAGCTGACTGGGCCGCGACGAGGGCAGAACAGGATCGCGGGCCACCAGGCGGAGCAGGCAGCCGCGCCGCTGCCCAAGACCTTCGTGCTGCCCGTGACCTCGAGGACGCCGGCCAAGAACCAGGCCTCGCGCGGGACCTGCTGGTGCGCGACACTGGAGGAGCTGAGCCCACACAGCTCACCCCCCAGTCCCCCAGGATCTTCGCCACCGTCGGCCACATCGAGTCGAGCTACAGGAGGAACGGCTTCGCCAAGGGCTTCCTCGCGGCCGACGAGTATGTGGCGTTCTCCGAGCAGGCCTGTGCGTGACCAGAGGCCCGCGTGCTGGGCCCCCCCCTGCCGTCCTCACCCGCGTGGCTGCAGACGGCATTGGGTTCGTCAACTACTGCAAGGACAAGGTCGGCGTCGACCCCTGGTGCGTGGCCGGGCCTGCCAAGGGCACGCCCACGGACGGCAGGCCCGAGTGGCTCTACTACGTGGGGCCCAAGGTCCGCCAGTACATCCTGCCCACCGCGGTCTGCCCCTACAGCCCCACCGAGGACAGTACGCACCGAGAGAATTCACCTGAATCCAATTGAAATTGAATTGCAATTTAAATTCACCTGAAATGGGGGGTGCGGCAGGGGAGCTTGAGTGCGCGGGGCTGGGCGCGGCGACGAGGGCGAACCCCGTCTCGCTGAGGATCCGGGGCGTCGAGAGCGCGCACACGGTGGACAGCATCAAGCGGCTGCTGCTGGAGAAGCAGACGGCGCTGCCGTGGGACCACGCGATCTACGACGCCACGTACACGATACCCTGCTCGGACCGCCGCACGGGCCTGCACAACTCGTCGCAGTGCGCCCAGTGCGCGCACCCGTGCCGCGAGTCGTCCGACGGCTGCTGCGCGCGGCTGGTGCTGCCCGGGTACACCAACGAGGGCGTCTTCAGCCTGCACGGGTGGCCCGTCGCTGCAGGCGGCCACGCGATGCTGGTCGTCGGCTGGAACGACGAGCTCCGCGTCGACACGGGGCTGCCCGGCGAGATGCGCGAGCACACGACGGGCGGCTTCATCCTCAAGAACTCGTGGGGGTCGCGCGGACACAGCGTGGGCTACTGGGCCCGCGAGCACTCGCTGACGGACGAGGCGTTCATCTGCCCCGCAGAGGCCAGCGCCCGCACGTGGCTGCCCGCCAACGCCACGTGCATGCTGCGCCAGGCCGCCGACCCCGTCGCCTGCTCGGGCGGCGCCGTCAAGGTCGTCCGCAAGCAGTGGGTCCACGGCGCCACGGTCCTCAAGTGCGGCAAGATCACAGGTGCCCGAGCTGCGGTGTTTACCAACCCATTTATTTGCTCACCGAGGGGTGGGATGTCATTCCTGATATCATCGCCACATCAGCAGCGCCACATCAATAGGGGGGATGTATTATCGCCCTTGCTCGCTTGGCTCCTCTCACCCGCCTGTCCGCTGGCCCTGCAGACCCCGTGACGGCGCGCGTGCTCGGGTGGGACGGGTGCCGCCAGGGGATGCGCTACGTGCTGGCTGCTGACCCCGACAACAAGGGGGAGGTCTACGTCACGGTGCCCAGGAACAGCGACGGGTACGTGCAGTTCGACCTCGTCGAGTGGGACCCCGCGGACCCCGCGGGCACGGCGCGCCTGATCCGCACGGGCGGCACCACGTGGTACGGCCTCGAGAACCTCCTCACGCCCGTCAAGATCGTCGGGGTACGCTCCGCTGGGCCTCGGCCTCGCCCGGGGTCTGTGCTCTGACGTCCACGGGGGTCTTGGCAGAACTCGGAGGAGCAGTGCGGGTACTACTTCATGCCCTACGAGACCCTCACTGAGGGTGCGATCGCCTCTCCTGTTCCCTGTTCCCTGTTCCCTCCTCTCTCCTCCGAGATGCTCAGCTGACACGGACGGCTCGGGGGCGCCAGGCAACATCCGCTACCCGGTGACCGGGACTGATGTGGCCACGGTGCTGTATGTGGACATCGAGTGGGACGACAGCTCGTACCTCGTCAACAAGAACAACGCGGCGCTCAACTACTCGCTGATTCACAAGTCCACGAAGAAGATGAAGGAGACCAAGTTCCAGGGCCCCTTCGACTGGAATGCTGAGGTTTAGTTGAGTGGATACGAAATACACGAGAACAAATGGTTCTCTTATTTCTTTCACCTAGTAGCCTGCTTTGCGGTCAATTGTGGCTACCTGCAAAAGAAAAAGTTAGCGGAGAGTGGTTTCGATCCACCGACCTGCGAGTTATGAGCCCGCCACGCTTCCACTGCGCCACTCCGCTATTTACAAATATTTGGAAGTAGAGTTAGCCTATCTTATCGCTCACCTTGACGGAGTATGACAGCGTTCTGATTCTCCGACCCAATTCCCCGGCCAAGCTCCAGTTCCTGTTGTATTCGCCGCTCTCTCGAGTAATGGTCCATCTAGATATGTGGGATCTCAGCGGCAGTATCTAGAGTTCGGACCAAAGAATGCTGAGACCCTCGATGCGCCCGTCGGCCGACGACGAGCCCCTCGACACCGACGGTCAGCCGGCCCCCACCCCTTCCCCCTTTCGTACGCGGCGTGACACTTCCCTTCCCCTCCACCCCCCCGGGGGCGCAGAGCAAGAGGAGATCGTCGACGGCCTGGAGCGCTCGCACCGGCGCAGCACCGCCTGCCTGACCTACGCCGCCGCCGCCGCCTGCGCCTGCTTCGGCCTCCTCAAGCTCTACCTCTGCGCCAGCGCCCTGGGCTCGCACCGCGCGGGCCTCTGGGACACGCAGTGCTCCCGCCACCCGCACGCGGCGCTCGCGGCCTCGATGGGCGCCCCCGCCGCCGCGGCCCTCGAGCTGCTGAGCTCCGCCGCCTTCGTCTTCGTCGGCGCCGCCGTGGCCTTCGTGAGACCGCTGGAAGACGCGCAGAGAACCGTCAGGCGCGCGACGGTAGCGGCGGCCGCGGCGGCGCTGGCCGTCGGGGCGGCGACGATGGACGCGTGGGCGGCGGCGTGGCTGCTGGGCGTCAACGCCGGCGTGGGCCTCCTGCTCGAGTACGTGGTCGCCGACCTGCTGCGCACCGGCCAGGACGTGCGCGCGCTCCGGGGCCTCGAGTACAAGTTCAAGAAGCCCTGAGAACGAGAACCAGCAAGCGGGAGAGGGGGGGATATTTGCCCGTATCTCCGGCGCCGAGATACCGAGATATTTTCTTCACGTTGGAGAGAAGAGAACAAAAACACCCGCACCCAGCAAAGGCCCCAATCGGTTTTTGCTGCCGCCCCGTCGAATGTCCGAGGCACCCAAGATCGCCACGCCGCAGCCGCCCGCGCAGGGCCCGCGCATAACCGTCGGCAGGGACGACTCGCCGCAGAGCACCCACGAGCTCGGGCACATCAGCGCCGTCATCGAGGGCAACGCACTCAAGGCGTGGGACAAGGTGCCCTCCCCCGCCGCAGCGTGCCCCCCGCCTGCCCCGCCCCCCGCGCGGGCCGGCGGGCACTTGCCGGCGCCTTTTTTTGTTGATTATTGTTTTTTGCCGGAATACTCGGAGCCGCTGCGATTTTGTTGTTGCGCGTTTGGAACGTGGAACAAACGCGCCTCGCTGGGCAGGACGGGGTGTTCGCGGGGCAGCCGGACCCCGAGCACACGGGGCAGCACGACTTTGACTACAACTCGTGGCGCGTGGTGGCCAAGAGCGGCACCGTGCGCGTCAGCGTCTCGCACGAGGCGCTGCCGCCGCTGAGCCCCGACCTCGACCCCGGGGCCATCGGCACCCTCGTCCTCGGCACCCACGGCCGCGCGGGCGCCGACAGCCCCGTCCAGTACATGACCACCGAGCTGCTCGAGACGTCCGTGCCCGCCCCCTTCGCTCTCTCCCCCTTGTCGTTTTTTGCATGACGCGCTATTGCGTGGCCCTGGGGAGTGCGGGCGGCTGATTGTGATCTTGTGATCTCAGCGAGGAAATCTGCCTGTTGTGGTATCTTTATCCGTGCCACGAGGAATTCCCTAAACGGGAACGGGATATCTCGCCGTGCCCCAATGCGGGATGGGCGCCGCGCAGAATCAACTGACATTGGCGCCACGGGGACGCAGCGTGGCGTGGCTGGCGCTCGGGGTGCCGCGCGGCCTCTGCGTGAAGATGACGTACGCGGGGTGGGACAGCGAGACGCCCGTGTCTGTGCGGTTCAACGGGACGGAGCTGGCCAAGGCCAACCACGTGGGGGGCAGCGCGTGGGTCAACCCCTTCGTCGACAAGTTCCTCGTCCCGCTCGAGGCCCTGCGCGTGGGGCCGCCGGGGTCGCCGCACCACGACAAGCACGTCATCGAGCTCGAGCTCGAGAAGGAGGCCCAGATGGTCCTCTTCCTCAGGAGCATCGGCCTCGTCTCGCGCTGACGTGGCACGCCGCGCTGTGCCAACACATCGATTTCTTCTCTTTCCCCCCACCCCACCAGTGAACAATTTCTTCCGGGCTCGTCAACAAAGGTGACATCATGTGTTCCTTCCGGGGAGGAGGGGGAGATGCGATGCCACTGGCTCTGGCAAGGACATCTGTCACGGGATATGACAGCAGAAGATACTGGGAGATACCTCTGCACACGGAGAAGATAGGAAAGAAAAAAGAAGAGGAAGAAGGTAGGTTTCTTTGGGGGGTTCATCTAATCGGGAAAGAGATGAACTTGCCGAAAAGAAACGCCTCGCCGCTTTTGTACCTACTTGCCTGACGTGGCAGGCAAGAAAAATCGCCCCTGATGCGATTCAAATTGCAGAGTTACACACCATGTCCACACGGACTGAGCGCATCTTCGCCGCCTTCCAGGGCCCCGTGCTGAGCCTGGACAGCCCCGTGGTCCACATGTTCAAGACGTACCACATGGAGCTGCTGCTGCCGCGCCGCTGGCGCCAGACCCGCAGCCTCAGCCCCGCGGACGTCTTCGCAGCCCTGCAGTCAGCCTGCGTCCGCGCCGAGGCCTCGTCGCTCTC
Organism: Mastigamoeba balamuthi; assembly: GCA_902651635.1. Taxonomy (NCBI): domain Eukaryota; phylum Evosea; order Mastigamoebida; family Mastigamoebidae; genus Mastigamoeba; species Mastigamoeba balamuthi. The sequence continues at coordinate 41,332 of CACRSC010000021.1, forward strand.
GCCCGCCGTCCGCTGCCCGCAGTGCGGCGACGTCGTCGAGGTCGCCGACACGTGGGCGTTCCCGGGGAGGCTCCCCGACGACCTCGAGAGCTTCTGCGCGACCGTCCGCTCCAAGTGCACGTCTTCGCGCAGGCACCTCCGCGCCGCAGCCCTCGTGCTGACCGTCGACATCGGCGGCGTCACCGTCTGCAGCGGCCCGTTCTCGGTGTTCGCCCGCGAGCCGGGCAGGTACAAGAAGAGGCAGAGGCGCTGCGGGTCGCGGGACCAGCAGGCGCTCTCGCCGAGCGGAGGGGACTCGTCCACCGTCGCCAGCCCCATCGCCGACCCCAGAGTGGACGTCTCGCTGTCCTCGCGTGCGCTGTCACCAGACACCAGCCCCGCACGTTGTTCGGTTGAACTCACCCCCACCTTTCCTGAAACCGAATTTGGCAATTTGCCCGAGGCGTTTGCGCTTCTCTGGCGATTTTGCTGTGTGCGCAACTTTCGGCAACAACTAAAAAAAACCGTCGCGCGCACAGAGCTGATGCTGGTGGTGCAGATTCTGGAGCCTCAGCCCTGCTCCATGAGCCTGCCTCTGAGCGCGTTCAACATGGTCGACGGCATCGTCCGTGCGCTGGGGCAGCTCCCCGGCTTTCTCTTCCAGAAGAGCTGCGTCATGGGAACAAACAGTTCGTGTCCTCCCCGCATCCCCGCACCCCGCACCCCACGTCCCCACGCCCCCACACCACCTGTTGGGTTCACAGCGAACCAACGACACTGGGCCCGCAGAGCTGCTGGTGTTTGTGCGGGCGTACACTACGGCCGAGGACGCAGTCAAGGGCGACATCATCTGCTACGAGTACGCCAAGAACATCATCCCCAACGAGGTCAACCGCGACATCATCGATGTCGTCTCGATGCTCGCGCTCTGTCGCAGCTGGTAGTGGGCGGGCGTCGTGAATCCGTATTGAGTTCGGTGGCGCGCGCCCGTGCGAGCGAGACCGTTGTGCAGAAAAATATATTTTCCGCTTAGTTATCGGTCATGTCCACACTTTCTTTTTCAGTGCCGTCGCCGTGCCGCGGCCAGGTCCATTGGCGCTCGAAGGACTTGCTGTGTGCCCAGTGCCAGGGGTGGGGATTCAGTGCGGTGGTCCACCCGCGAGCGAGTCCGTTGTTCAGTGGCATAACTTGCCATATCCGCCTATACTTTTTTCAGAGTCATCAAGACGCAGTCAATCTGGTACGGCCAGGTCCGCCGACGAACGGTAGACTCGCTGTGTCCCTGAGTGCTGCGGTCGGGATGTGCAGCAATGGCATGATATATTTGTTATCAAACCCGATGGGCAGCATGAACTTTCCTTTTCCAGGCACGATTTTCGCGGCTGCCCCACCGTGTGTAGAAGTAGGATATCGCTTGCAGCACTTATATTCACGAGCCCGACTGGTGCACAGGCAGGAATGTCCACACGCACGGAGCGCATCTTCGCGGCCTTCCAGGGCCCTGTGCTGAGCCTCGAGAGCTCCATCCTCCACATGTTCAAGCCCTACACGGCCGAGCTGCTGGTCCCGCGCCGCTGGCGCCGGTCCCTCGGCGTCAGCACGCAGGACGTGTTCAGTTCGCTGCGGCTCGCCTGTGTACGTGCACACGCCTCGTCGCCCCCCGTCCGCTGCGAGCAGTGCGGCGACGTCGTCGAGGTCGCCGACACGTGGACGTACCCGGGCAGGCTCCCCGACGACCTCGAGAGCTTCTGCGCGACCGTCCGCTCCAAGTGCACGTCTTCGCGCAGGCACCTCCGCGCGCCGTCCCTCGTGCTGACCGTCGACATCGGCGGTGCAATGGTGTGCAGCGGAGAGTTCTCGGTGTTCGCCCGCGAGCCGGGCAGGTACAAGAAGAAGAGGAGAACTCAGCAGCAGCAACCAGGCGAAGTTGTAGTAGCCAGCCCCGACCCGAGGCAGGATGCCTCGCTTTGCACCAGTGCGCTGTAGCGAGTCTGCCCATTCCTTCACCTCTTTTTTCTACATGCACACATGCATTACTCGTTATGCCCGAGACCGATTCTATTCTTACCACCCCGTTGCATTCGGGCAGAGATGATGCTGGTTGTGCAGATCCTGGAGCAGCAGCCCAACGCAATGGACCTCCCGCTGAGCGCCTTCTCCATGGTCGAGGGCGTCGTCCATGCGCTCGGCAGGGTGCCCGGGTTTCTTTTCCAGAAGAGCTGTGTCATGGGACCCAACAGTGCGCCTGCATCCCCGTCCCCCCGCCCTTCTCCAGCCAGAGCAGCCCGTAGGCTCAAATTGGTGGTCGGAGCAGAACTGTTGGTGTTCGTGCGGGCGTATAGGACGGCAGAGGACGCACTCCAGGGCGACATGGTCTGCTACCAGTACGCCAAGAACATCATCCCCAACGCAATCGGCCAGGACGTCTGCGACACCGTCTCGCTGCTCTCGCTCTGCCGCAGCTGGTGAGCGGGTGGGGGAGCTGTACAAATAGCAGGAAACCTCACGCGGCCTCAGTGCTTTATTCCCCGTGAAATGCCCGTTCCTCTCGCGTGGCCCCTGTCCCACAGCTCCGAGGGGTGAGAAGCTGTGTTAGGCATGTTGGATTTTTCGTTCCCCCCGAGTAAGTTGCCCGATTGTCGTTCCCTCATGCCAAAAAGACGCCAATCACTCCTCTCAAGCACAAGCACCGAGAGATGTCCACACGGACAGAGCGCATCTTCGCAGCGTTCCAGGGTCCCGTCCTCAGCATCGACAGCCCGGTGCTTCACATGTACAGGGCGTACACGGCCGAGCTGCTGATGCCCCGCCGATGGCGTCGGTCCCACGGCCTCCGCCCCTCGGAAGTCTTGAGCTCTCTGCTGTCCGCCTGCGTCCGCCCGCACGCCTCCCCGACGGCCGCCCCTGTCACCTGTCCGCAGTGCGGCTACGTCGTCGAGGTCGGCAACGCGTGGGTGAACCGCGACGAACTCCCCGACGACCTCGAGAGCTTCTGCGCGACCGTCCGCTCCAAGTGCACGTCGTCGCGCAAGCATCTCCGCACGCCGTCCCTCGTGCTGACCGTCGACATCGGCGGCGCCACGGTGTGCAGCGGCGAGTTCTCGGTGTTCGCCCGCGAGCCGGGCAGGTACAAGAAGAAGAAGAGGAAGCAGGGGCAGAACGATGCACAGTCAGGGCTGCTGGTGATCATGAACCCCCATCAGCAGCGGTCAGGGCCCCGTGACCTCGTCCCCTCGAGCCCCGGGCCACGGCCAGACCCCTTGCCCTGCTCGTTCCCAGGTGCGCCTGCGGGTGGCCACGCAACCGGGGGGCTTGTCTCGGCCGCCTGCGTAGTGCGTGCCCCTTTGTTGTTCATTTTCCGGCGAGTGCGGGGGGAGTGCGGGTTTGTGTGATGATGTGCCCTCCCGAGGCACAGGCACCCATTCTCTGACCGCCCACCTCTGCCGCGCAAAGGCATGCTGGTGGAGGTGGAGGTGGTGCGGAGGCTGCCCAACGACCTGCCCCCGAGGGCGTTGGGCATGGTCGAGGGCGTCGCCCAGGCCCTCGGCAGCGCTCTCCCGGGCTTCCTCTTTCAGAAGAGCTTACTCACCAACGGTCCGTCCACCCCCCACCCCCCACTGCAAGAAGGGGTTGACCGCCTTCTTCCCTCACCGTTTCTCTCTCTTCGCCCTCCGACTGGGGCCACGCAAGAGATTATGGTGTTCGTGAGAGCGTTCGCGAGGGTCGAGGACGCCGAGAGGGGGTACGCAGTAAGCCAGCAGTACGCCAGCAACGCCATCCCCAACGTCCTCGGCATGGACGTCCGCTTCAGCGTCTCTCTGCTCGCCCTCTGCCGCAGCTGGTGATCCCCGGGGCAGCCCGTGCCCGCTGAAGCGTCACTAGGGGATTTCCTGTCGTGCTCAGCTCACGGTGCGGCGCGGCGCTTCGTTGATTTCCATTGAACATCGGTCATGTGTTTTGTGGTAAGATCTTAAAGATTTTCGAGCGCCCGGTGCTCGCTTGTGGGCGTTGGCCAAACGCCCACGAGGTCCCCCTGTGTTGAATTGGACACACCCGGGATGGTGCCGAAAATATATGTCAGATACTGGGATCTAAAAAGGAAAGATTCTTCTCCCGGGTGGTGCACTGCTCGGCCTGCCCGGAATTGGCGCAAAACTCGCGAGATGTCCACACGCACAGACCGCATCTTCGCGGCGCTCCAGGGCCCCGTGCTGGGCGTCAGCAGCCCCGTGGTCCACATGTACAAGACGTACACGGCCGAGCTGCTGCTGCCGCGCCGCTGGCGCCTCGCGCGGGGCCTCAGCATCACCGACGTCTTCGCGGCCCTCCAGCTCGCCTGCGCCCGCGCCGACGCCTCGCGCTCCTCGCCGCCCCTCCACTGCGGCCGCTGCGGCGGCGTGCTGGCGGTGGGAGACGCGTGGGCGGACCCCACGGGGCTGCCCGACGACCTCGAGAGCTACTGCGCGGAGGTCCGCTCGGTCTGCACGTCGTCGCGCAGGCACCTCCGCACCGAAGCCCTCGTCATGACCGTCGACATCGGCGGCGCCCTCGTCTGCAGCGGGTGGTTCGCCGTCTTCGCCAGGAGGCCCGGGAGGTACAAGCAGATCAGGAGGGCCCGCAGGGCGGCGGCTGAGGCCTCGGAGCTGTCGCTGTCGTCGTCGCCGCCGCCGCTGCCATCGTCGTCGCCGTCGGCGCTGTCGATGTGGTCGGCGTCATCGTCGGCGGCTGCGTCACTTCAGCTATCGCCGTCGTCGCCGTCGCCGTCGCCGTCGCCCGAGCAAGCGGCGGCGGTCGCCCTGACAGGCAGCCCCGTCACAGCGGACCTGGCACTCAGCTGTCGTGCGTGCCCCTGGCGTTTGTCGGTGGGGAGGAGGGGAGGAGGGGGGACAGCGATCAGTTGATTTTGCGCGTATTGCCGCCTGCTGTCTGACGAGGGGGTTGGGGCAGCGCTGATGCTGGTGGTGGAGGTCCTCAGGCCCATTTCTGTCGAGGTTCCGCCCGGCTCGTCCTCTCTTGTCGCCGGGGTTGTGGACGTGCTGCGGGCTCTGGTGCCAGGCTTCCTAATGCAGAAGAGTAGCATCATGTCCGACGGTATGCCCAACGCCATCCTCATCTTCCCCCACTGGGTGGCCTGCACCCTGTGGTGGGCCCAGGGACGGGGGGATTGGTTGTGGACCGGCGATGATGCCAGCTCGTGAGGCTCATACTTCGTACTTCAGGGCTGGCGGTGTTTGTGAGGGCATACAGATCGGTCGAGGATGCGGAGCGGGGGCATATGACTTGCGTCAGCTACGCCAGAAACAGCATCACAAACTCCATCAACTACGATATACTGGAGAGCATTGTCGTTCTCTCGCGATGCAAAAGCTGGTGAGAGCTTGTAACTGCCCAAGAATATGTACAAATATATTTGGGTTTTTTGGGTTTCTTATTGCTGGTTGTGTGCTGGGACGCAGTTTGACCCTATGTAGTAACTACTTGATTTTGCAGTTATGCATAATTTCTGGCAGAAACGTCCGTAATCTCTCTAGAGATTCATCAGGTATTCAAATAATACTTGAGTATCTCTGGAACGATGCCCTCTTACTTGTTCTCTGCAAGTGGCAGGGACGAGATGGCATGGAGTCCAGGCTGAGAGCATAAACAACATGAAGCCTGGCAGTCTGTTCTTGAATGTTGTAAAGTCTTCACATATAAGGGGAAGGCATATGAGAAGTATGAGCAGTCTCTATCTTCTTCTTAATTTCAAAAGTTCTTAACATGTCTTAGTACAGTTCCATACACTCAATTCTGGTATGAATTTCATGATAAGATTGTCATTCTGGGTTCTGAGCTTCAATATGAAGCAGGAGCTCTTCCTGTGAACACTCTTTCTTCTGTTTTTTTGAGTTCAGAGAGCAGAACTACTGTAAGCAATTTCATTATAAAAAGAAAAAACATACAAAGAAAAGCCCTCTGTTAAAGCATTATGCTCTTTTTGTGTTGTATCTCTGTAAGGTATTCTGAAGAGAGAAATAACATACCTTGTGAGCCTAAAGAAGACAGTGCATTGTTGCCTGAGATAACGAATCATGCTGCTCAATTTCTGATATACTATTCTGGTCATTAATAGGCACAGAAACCTCTTTACTGCATCTAGTGCAATGTAGTTCTCATACAACACTAATATTGTACTATCATATTATGACCACTTATAGAAGGCAACAGTTTATCAAATAGCTGGAAAGATATTTTAGCAGCAAAAAGAAAGTGTGCACTCAATCAAAGTGGCCTTAATAGCAAGCGGTTCCTGAAGTATATTGAAACACTGAACATGGCCTTGCCTTTTTTTGTGCTCAATAGAACCTTGAGTACAGTTACACTAAGAACCAGAGAAGAGTCACAGATTATCTTCATTGATAAGCATTTTTACAATTTGGCATGCATTTTTGAGGCACTAACAGCCTTGCACTTCACATATGAGATATTCATGAATCCATCAGAGTGAACAAGGCCATATGTGCTTTGTTACTTGCAGATGCCCTGTACATGTGAGTGGAAACACCCGAGCTCGTGGCAATGCTATCATCTGAATATATGGCAAATGTAGTCAATTGGTCTCTGTGCGTATTCCCCCCCCCCGGAGACATCGAATGGATATTATTCACCCGAATCGTGATACCTCTTCCCCTCACGGCAACCACCCACCGAGCGTTTCGCACAGCCATGAAAGGGGCACCGCTGCGCAAGGCGCCGTCCGCGGGCTCCTCACGGCCCATCCCGTCGCTCTCGTCCTCGCAGAAGTCGGCGCCGACGTCTGTGCGCGCCGGCCGCTGCGCCGGCGGCCCGTCGTCGCCGTCGACGTCGGCGCCCACGTCCGCGGGCTCGTCGTCGTCGTCCCTGTCGCAGGCCAAGACGATGACGCACGCCCGCGTCGACAAGTACGTCGTCGACCAGACGCTCAACGCCGACAAGAAGCACAAGACGTCCGCAGGGCCTCGCCCCTGTTCTATTTATAGCCCCCGTGACGTGTCCTCGCTGGCGTGGCGCGGGCACGCGCGCCAGTGCGCTCTCGCAGGCGTACGCGCGCGGGGACATACCTTGCCACATCAACCACGGGTGCGTGCGGGCGACGGTGCAGTGGTCGCAGGCCCCGCAGTGCCTCGACTACGACCCGCTGCTGCTCTTCCTCGTCGAGGGCCTCATCGAGCTGTGCGCCTCCTCTGCTCGGCACTCACTCGCGGAGCTCACGCTCACGGCGCTCGCAGGGAGCACCCGTACGTGTTCCTGGCGCGCGAGGGGGTCAAGGACCTGCTGGCAGCCCCCGGGGGCCGCGAGAAGACGCTGCCGCTCGTGGGGCGCGTCTGCGCGTCGCTGCGAGTGCCGCTGCGGCACCAGAACCTCGACATCTTCCTCGCGGGCGCCAACGCGCTGCACCAGCTCGTCAGGTGCGTGGGCGCGCCCGCGGTGCTGCCGCACTTCGAGCCGCTCATCGCGCCGCTGCGCACCAAGCTCTCGGCCGTGGGCGCCTCCAGGGCCCCGGCCCCGGGCGGCACCAAGGGCGAGAACACCGTGGGGCCCGCGCAGTGCATGCAGGCGTGCAACGAGGTCCTCAGGGCCGTGGCCGACGGCGGCGGGCAGCCCGCCCTCGCCATGATCAAGTCCAAGATACCCACGTTCATGTAAAGACCCGCCAGGACTCCAACGTCCCGTGCCTGAGTGTGAGACGTGCGAACTCTTGTACCGCGAAGCGAAGGGGGCCAAGCGCAAGGAACCCTGCTGTTGTGGTAGCCCGTACACGCGCTTGCGGGGAGAGGGGATGGGGAGAGGGGGCACAGCACGGATGCGTGCGCTGGCATGTAAGAGAGGCACTTGGGGGGTTTTACGTGATTTTTAAAGGGGAGGAGGAGGGGACGGGGGAGGGGAGGGGAGGCCTACGCGTCCCATGACCAGTCGTCCGCCGCTGACGTTGGCGTCACAGACACCGACGGCGACTGCGACTTGGCCGCGGGCGTGACCGGCGGCGGCGACGAGGACCCCACGGGGGCCGAGGCGGCTGCAGCGGGCGGCGTCTGCTGGCGCGCCTTCTTCTTGGCCGCCGCGATGGGAACTGCTGGTCGAGCCAGTTGTCGCCCGCGAGGTCCTGCTCGTCGGTGCTCACCAGGGGGTTCGTCGCCGCAGACTCCACGGCGCCCGCGGGCGGCGACTGCGTCGAGCGCGACCTCTGCACAGAGGCCGTCCTCGAGTGCATCGTCGGCGTCGGGTCCTCGCCGCCGCCGTAGAACAGGCTGTCGACGTCGTCGTCCGCGGCGGGCGGCGTGTACGACGACACGGCCTGCGGGTTGTCGTAGTAGCTCGACGTCGACGGCGCCTTGGCCGCCGGCGCCCGCGCGTACGACGACGACGCCGACGACGAGGAGCTGTAGGCCATGGAGACGCGGTGGTCCTGCGCGCCCATGGGCTGCGACTGCGGCTGCCCGAGGTAGTTCTGCATGTACTTCCAGCTGCGCTCCGACTGCTCGGCGACCGTGTGCGCCGCCGTCTGCGTCAGCCCCGAGACCGTGTCGACGATCCCCGACTCCTGCAGCTTCGCCGCCGTCGTCTGCGCGGGCACGTCAGCAGCTGAGACCCTCCCGCGGGGGGGCGGCACGGACCGAGGCGACGGTCTTGGCGAAGGAGGTGAGCATCCCCCAGCCCTCCCCGATCGTGGCGACGAGGTCCTCGTTCCCGCCCTGGTGCGCGTTGGCCTGCCGGGCAGAGGCCTGCCTGGCGCTACGCGCGGCGAGCTCGGGGTCGAACTGCTCGTACGACATCGACGGCATCGGCTTCCTCGCGGGCGCCGCCGACGCCGTGCCTGCCGCAGCGGACGCCTGCTGCCCGTGGCCCCCCTGCGACTGCAGCGGCGGGCCCACAGTCTCGACAGAGTCCCACCCGGACGCAGAGTCCGAGCTCTCCTTCCTCTGCTGCTGCTGCTGCTGTTGCTGCAGCTGCTGCTGCTGCTGCTGCAGCCTGGCGTTCTTGGCGGCAAGCTCGGGGTCGAACTGCTCGTACGACATCGAGGGCATGGGCTTCCTGGCGGGCGCAGCAGCAGCGTAGGCCTCCGCCTCGGTCGACCAGCCGTTCGCCGCCCCCGACGACGCCATCCCGCGCCTGCTGGCCTGCGCCTGCGCCTGCGCCGACGCCTGGGCCTGGGCCTGGGCCGACGCCGGCCTCGGGCTGGGGCTGTTCTGCCTCAGGCCGGGCGAGGCGACCTGCGGAGAGGCCGCCTGCGCGGGCTGCTGCTGCTGCTGCTGCTCGGACACCTCGAGCGACCCGAATATCTCCTCGAGCTGCTTCTGGCTCGCGGCAGCAGAGGACGAGGCCGAGGCCACGGGCGCCGGGCTCGGCGTGCTGGCGGGCTGCGCCTTCTCCTGCGCCTCGCCCCACGTGTCCCACGACTCCTGGCGCTGGCGCGACGCCGGCCTGGCCTTCTGCGCCTGCGTGGCGCACCGCGTCTTGGCGGCCGCCGACGACGCCGACGGCGACGGGCTCGTGGGCGGCGGCGACGAGTTCGGCGTCGCAGGAGCGGCCCCGCCCGCGATGGCGCGCTTGTACTCCTCAAAGGCCTTGGAGCCGTAGCGCGTCGTGAGCGGCTTGCCCTCGAGGGCGGGCCCCTGGGCGCGCAGGAACTCGTGGAAGCGCTCGTTGCCGCCGCTGCGCATGACCGACAGCTGGCGGGGCGTCCACGAGTCCATGTTGAGGCTGCGCACGAAGCTCAGGTGCACGCCCAGCCCGCGGTGCACCCCCGAGCACTGGTAGCAGATGAAGATGCCCAGCGTCGCTGCGTGGCGCCCCCCGTCAGTGCCAGTGCCCGACGACGGGCGAGGGGGCGGAAGGGGAGCGAATCGGAGATATCGAGGGGGAGGGGACGCAGGCATTTTTTGAATTGCGGGATAGAATCTCAGGGAGGAGAGAGGAGGTTGGAAAACGCGACAGAAAAGCGTGCGCGGCGGCGGGTGTGGGCGCACCGGACGCCCACTGCGGGTTGGGTGCGTTGCACTCGGCGCACACCTGTCGGAGGAGCGGCGGTCAGCGACGCTGCGGGCGCGGCATACGCGCTGCCTCGGAGGGGTGGTCGCGAGAGAGAGGAGGGGCAATCGCCCAGTGCCAAAATCCCTCTCTCTCCCCTTCACCCCCAGGGGGCGCAGGCGCGGCTGGGAGGGGGCGCTGGGTGGGTGGGGCGGCGCACATTGTTGGCCCGGTTGCGCTTGAGCTCGCGGAAGATGGCGTCGCGCTCGTCGTCGGGCACGTACTTGGCCGCTGCCATTCTCTGTGCCCCCCCCGCCGCGGGATGTTTGTCACAGATATTTCTCCCCCCTGGCGTCATCGAAATCTTCCTGCTGGGTCAAATTTTTGACCGGTCGCATGTGGGCGCCCTTCGCACACTTCGGGTCGGGGGTAATCGCTGGGTTCAGGCGTTCGCCAACGAGAATGCTGAACTGCCATTCAAAGCGGGAGCAGCAGGCCTGATACGCGTATCTTGATTCCAAAAATAGCTGCGTGCCATGGGCGGCGCCTGCACGCGCACCCACTCGCTTGCCGCGCCCGCGACCGTCCCCGCCCACGCCCCCTGCGCCGCCGAGCACCCCCCGGCGCCCATACGCGTCGAGACCCGACCGCCCTCGGCGCAAGACGCGGCGCAGACCCGGCCCGAGCCGAGCGGCGCAGACGACGAGGGCGACTGGGTCTTCTGCTACAGCTGCGGCGAGACGATGCCGCCGGGCGAGTACGAGGGCCACGCCGTCTCGTGCCCCTCGTGCGAGGCCTCCAAGCGCGCCGCCCTGCCCCCGGGCCTGCGCGGCACCGACGCCGTCGCGCCCGCGGGCCCCGCGGCCCCGGGGCCCCAGTGCCCGCTGGCCGCGTTCAACGCCGCCGCGCGCGCCGCCTACGAGGCGTCGCTGCCCCAGTGCCCGGGCTGCCGCTCGGTGCGCCTGCGCCCCGCGGCCCTCGTCGACCACATGCGCGCCGCCTGCCCGCAGCGCGGGGCCAGCGCCGAGCTCGCGGCCACCCTCGACGCGGCCGCCGCTGTCATCCAGGCCGCCTGGAAGGGCGCCCTCGCCCGGCGCCGCGCCGACGCCCCGCTCGCGGCCGCCGCCGCCGTCGTCGTCTGCCACCAGTGCGGCGGCGGCGTGCGGGCCGACGCGGCGCGCGGGCACTTTGGCCCCTGCGCGCAGCGGTGCGCGGGCGAGCGCGCGGCGCTGCCCGGGGGCGTCGCCTGCCCCGAGCTGCCGCGCGCGCCCGCCGCGGGGCTGCCGGGCGCCGGGTGCGCGCGCGAGGAGCTGCGCGAGTACAACAGGGAGGCGCGGGCGCGCTACTTCGCGGGGCTGCCGCGCTGCGACGTGTGCGGCAGGCGCGTGGCCCCGCGCGGGTACGCGGCGCACAGGAGGCGGTGCAGGAGAGCGCTCATAGCGGAGCGCCCCAGCACGTCGGTGCTCAGCACGCTGGCCTGAGCAGGAAAAAGCGCAGGGACCCGATGGAGAGGGGTCGGGGGGGTGCCCATAAGCGGTCAGGAGGGCTTTTGTGGAGAGCAGTTTTGGGACACCGCCCACGGTGTAGATTTTCTGTTTGAAAACACCGAGAACGTGTGATCTGCGTGGTGGGACCCTGCGGGAGCGATTGATGAGTACTAGATGCTTCTCTGATGTCTATGAGGACGCTTTCAACGTCTGACGCTCCTTTCTGTTTTTCCTCTCAAAAGGGCGCGAGCGTGTTCCTGGCTGGGCTTCGTGGTGAGGCCTGAACGCACCTAGGCGATCTTAGAGACCACTAAGAGACTGCCGTTGCTTACGTTTTACAGAAGATCGAGTGGCGTTTGTGCCCTCGTTCCTCTCGGACGACGGGAGGTGCTGTCCCTGGACCCCGCCCGGCAACGCGTTCCACGAGGGGGGATATTGGCGAGAAATATCTGGGACACAACACGGAAAAGATTCTATTCTATCGGCGTTGGAAAGCGGCGAGCGCGCACTCGAGGCAGCGGTGAAGAAATGCAGAGCGGCAAGCAGGCAGTGGATGGAGGCGCGCCAGCATCGATGGGCGCGCCGTCCTTCGCCCCCAACAACCCGCTCGCGCGCTACAAGCTCGTGTTCCTCGGCGACTCTGCCGTCGGCAAGACGTGCATCATCACGCGCTTCATGTACGACACCTTCGACACGTCGCACAACGTATGGCCTCTCTACCCCCTCCCGACCTCTCGCCCCCCCGGCGCGTGGCCGGCGGCCGTAACGACGGTGGGACACCAAAATACCGCGCAGGCCACAATCGGGATTGATTTCCTGTCCAAGACGATATACCTGGACGACCGGACGGTGCGCCTGCAGCTGTGGGACACGGCCGGCGCCGAGCGGTACAGGTCGCTCATACCGAGCTACATCCGCGACAGCCACGTCGCCGTCGTGGTCTATGACATCACGAGTGCGGCCATTCCCCCCTGTCGCGTCACCTGGGCGAAGATAATTCTCTGAGGGACCACCGGCACGGCACACTCAACTCCCGCGGCGCAGGCAAGGTCTCCTTCGAGAGCATAGACAAGTGGGTCGCGGACGTGCGCGCCGAGCGCGGGTCCGAGGCCGTGGTCGTCCTCGTGGGGAACAAGACCGACCTGGCCGACAAGAGGTTTCTTATTCTCTGCCCCCAGATTCTAGGAAACGTGACGTCACTGATGACGCGGACGCAGGCAGGTGTCGTTCGAGGAGGGGGAGGCCAAGGCCAAGGCGCTGAGCGCGCTGTTCATGGAGACAAGTGCCAAGGCGGGCTACAACGTCAAGCCCCTCTTCCGACGCATCGCGTCGGCGCTTGTTCCGGACATGCTCAAGAGCGGCAACAAGCCCGAGGACCGTGCGGACCGCCCCACCCCAGCCCCCGCTCGAAAAATATCGCGATATTTTTGTGTGCCTGACCAGCGCGCGCTGCTGCAGTCGTGGACGTCACGATCACGCAGGGATCGCAGCCCGTCAAGACCCAAAGCGGGTGGTGCGGCGGGTACTGCTGAGCCGGCCGCCCGCGCTGAGGGTCGATTGCACGCAGTGGCCGCCCGCTCTGCTCTGGAGCATTGATTTTTACTCTTCCCTCCACCCCTTCCCCCTTTGTGTCCCCCCCCTCTCCCACTACACACCCCCTTCTTCTCCCCAAGTGTAAGGCATCGTTTACTCGATCAGCTCGGAGTGTGCGGCCACTCGAGTTTCGGCGCCCTCTCCCTTCCCCTCCCGCGGGCGAGCAGAGCGCCGGATCGGGGGCGCTGTTTTTCCGGAACAGCGAGCAAAGCTTGGCGGCCCTTTTCACCACCGCAATTCAAGAATCACAGTTTTCCAGTCGACACAGCGAAGGCGCTGGTGGCGGAGAAAACAGCGCAATTCTTGACTTGTGGGCTCCGATTCCTCCCACGGGCCAACACACGCGTCTGCGGGATCGGTAGAACAGCAGCTGTGTTTGTATACACTCCAGCTTGTACTGTGCACTGTAGTGGGGAGAGGGAGAGGCGGGAGGGCTGTCTGCGTGCGTGCTGGTGGCGGGGGTGCGAGTGGTGCGTGATGAACAGGGGGTGGTGATATTAAAGAAAGAGGGGAGAGGGGGTGCGCCGCGCGTTAACGCTGTGACTGGAGGGGGGTTTTGCACTGGCCACCGAGAGCTCCTGCTGCGGTGCTGCTGGCGCCCGAGGGCACTCGGGGGCACAGCACCGCGCGACGGAACACGACAGTTCCGGAGAAACCGGCCCTCCTCAGTACGGCGCAGGGCTCAGGCACAGGAGGCCGAGCTCAGCGCCCTCGCCGCAGCCGCAGACGGGGATCGGGGACGACACGGACGACGGCCTCCTGCGGCTCTCGCGCTCGAGCAGCAGGCCCGCGAGCGGGTTGCACGCGCGCTCGACGACGGGCGACGCGCCCACAAAGGGCAGCGCGACGCAGAACGAGTCGTGGAGGCACGGCGACAGCAGGATCTCGCGCAGCTCCTCGTCTTGCATGCCGCTGGCCATGGCCTTGAGGTCCTCTCTGAGGGGGGAGATAGCACAGGCAGGGGGTACCACTGTCAGGTAACTTTATAGTTGTTTCTCAGGATTCAGATAGAGGCAATTTTCGCAAAGGCACCGGAAAACAGCGAAATTCGCCGAAAAAAGCGGGGGCGCCTTCGGTGGTGCCGGGAAACCATGTCCGCAGAGGGGGCGGAGGAGGCCGCGAGTGCGCACTGGAAGGGGGAAGGGCACGCGACGCGGGTGCTGCAGCGGACGGGCTTGGGAACGACTAGCGGGGCTTCGAACAGCATGATGCTCGAGTTTTGAATTTTCCGGGGGCTGTACAGCAGCAGCGTGCAGCGAACAACACCGTATAAATAATGCCGCGGACTAGACAGCAGACGAGAGGTCGCGCTCCTGTGTGGGAGGTGGCGGTGGCCCGCGGGCGGGAGGGGGGGTTGGGAGTGCACCCGGGTGGGGTTATAAATAGGAGGCGCTGCGGGATAGGCGTCAAAATGCGCCTGGAGAGAACAGAAGAAAGTGAGCCCCACCTCCACACCCACGAGATTTCATTGCCGCATTGGCACCGACGCGCACCGGGCGTTGACATCACTGTGCATTTTCCGCCGCCGTTTTGGCCTTTTCCTGGTCATGTTTGCCCCCGTGCACAGTCCGCGAGCACCGGATCGCGGGGGACAGCTCCTCCCCGCGACCCGCGCTCCTGCCGCGGGCCCCCAGATCATCGCGAGACCCCGCGGAGGGGTCTGGGGTGCGGGATCGGGGTGGGATTGCACTGAGATTCCATACCAGCCGAGCGGGCGTGATCCTGAGCCATCGCCGGTGTTCTGCAGCGCGAATCTCTTCAGGGGGTGAGCCGGTGTGGTGCCGTGCTGCAACGGTCCGGCGTTCGGGGGACATCTGTGCTCACCCGCGAGACTCGCCGGGGCCTCGCTAGCGCACTGCGTGCTGCCTCTAAGTTGCCGGCCAGCAGCGCGAGTCTGGAGTGACCGTTGGGCGGCCCAGCGCTCAGTAAGGCAGTTAGTTGGTTATCACACTGAAAGAGCGGGTGTGGGCTGCATGACAAGCACTACGCAGATTGCCTCGGCGGCCCGTCGAGTTCGACCCCGGCTCTCTCGCCATCAGACGCCTCGATATCACGGGCTGAACACCGCACCGTGGTATGAAGCCTGGGGGTTGTTTCTCGGACCTGAGGTTGCCCTCACAACAAGAAACAACGAACGGGTCATCTCCTCGATGGCTCTTGCCGAGGTCCCGCGGGCTTCTTCTCCATCATCCGCCCAGCACTTTTCTTCTACAAGGCCCACGTGAACGTGAAGGGGCGGAAAGAGGCGTCCGGAAACCGCCGTCGTTTCCTGATTGAATTCAGTTAACCGCCCGGTGGCAAACCCCACACCTCGGTTGCTGCTGCTCGTGGGGCCGCAGTCGACCAGTACCCGACGCCCAGCGACTACGAGGCCTTCACGCTGACGCGGGGCCTCTCGGTCGTCTCGTCGGCCGTCCGCGACGCCTCTGCCGCGTTCCCCGGCGCCCCCGTCGTCCTCGCGGGCAGCTCCCTCGGCGGCCTGCTCGCCCTGCGCTTCGTCCAGGCGCGGTGCCCCGGCAGCGAGCTCGTCAGCGGCGTCGTCGTGGTGGCGCCTGCGGTGGCCTTCGTGCACACGCTCCGCGACACGCGCTGCCTCGCGGACTTCCTCGCAGAGTGCTTCCCGGGCCGCTGCCTGCCGCGCACGCGGGAGGCTGCCGAGGAGGCCTACGCGCGGTGGAGGCGCGACGGGTGGCTCGAGGTGGCCGGCGCCGCGTGGCCGGGGCGCACTGTGCGGTGGCCGTGGGCGTTTGTCGAGGACCTCGAGGCCAACCACGACGCCGTCGCCGGCACGCGGGCTGCCGAGGTGCCCGGGCTCGTCGTGCAGGGCGAGGCGGACGACGTCGTCGACGCGCGGGACGTGCGCGAGTGGCTCAGGGCGCAGCAGGAGGCGGGGGGAGCACAGTGGGAGGGGCTGTTCATCCCCGAGGGCAGGCACGACTGGAGCAACGTCAGCGAGCAGGTCGTCGCCGCGATCAAGCGCTGGCTCTCGCAGGCGCTGAGCGTCACCCTGTGAGGTCTCTCTCTGTCGTCATTCCGATGACGCAGCTCGAAGATATCAGAGATTCCGAGATTTAGGATAACAGCATCTTGATATTATCATATCTACGTGATGGCGAGGCCCGTGTTTGTGCTGCTGCACGGCCTGCTGAGCTCCAGCAAGTCGCGCAAGGCGGCGCTGCTGGCCCCCGCGCTGGCCCCCAGCGTCCTCGTGTGCCCCGACCAGTACCCGACGCCCGGCGACTTCGAGGCCTTCACGCTGACGCGGGGCCTCTCTGTCGTCTCCGCCGCCGTCCGCGACGCCTCCGCTGCGTCCCCCGGCGCCCCCGTCGTCCTCGTGGGCAGCTCCTGCGGCGGCCTGCTCGCCGTGCGCTTCCTGCAGGCGCGGTGCCCCGGCAGCGAGCTCGTGCGGGGCCTCGTGCTGCTGGCCCCCGCCGTCGCCTTCGGCCGCTGCCTGCGCGACACGCGCTGCCTCGCCAACCTCCTCGCCGACTTCTTCCCGGGCCGCTGCCTGCCGCGCACGCGGGAGGCTGCCGAGGAGGCCTACGCGCGGTGGAGGCGCGACGGGTGGCTCGAGGTCGCCGGCGCTGCGTGGCCCGGGCGCTCTGTGCGGTGGCCGTGGGCGTTTGCAGAGGACCTCGAGGCCCACCACGACGCGGTGGCCGCCACGAGGGACCTCGGGATGCCGGGGCTCGTCGTGCAGGGCGAGGCCGACGGCATCGTCGACCCGCGGGGCGTGCGCGAGTGGCTGCGGGCGCAGCAGGGCGCCAGCGCGGACGAGTGGGAGGGCCTGTTCATACCCGACGGCAACCACGACCTCAGCAACGCCACCACCGAGATGGTCGGCGCCATCAAGGCCTGGGTGTCCAAGACGTTCCCCGAGTGCTGACTCCTCCGGCGCCCCTGCGGTGCTCGCCTCGCGGCAGGCCCGGCGAGGAGATGCTCCTGGGGGTTTGCAATTCGTTCTGCACACAATTCAATTGTGCTAATGCACAACAGAGCACAGTTTAGGTATGCCTGCTGCGTCACCCGCGTGGCTGGCCAAGCCCTCGATGCCCCCCAGAGCAACCAGCAGAGCTGTAGACTGGCTCGGTAATACGCTTTGCATGATTTTGTACGGGAGCTTGTGGGCTGATCAGAAGTACATCTGCAAGACGTTCTGCAGCCACTGGATTCCGTCCGCAACGCCGTCGCCGCTGACAGCACACTCGGTCTCGACGCTCCACACGACGTGGGGGTTGGGCATCGCTCGCATGCGCAGCTCCCGGATGAGCTCGTCGATGCCGGCGCACTCGGCCTCGGCGCAGCCCTCCCTGCGGTTGGCCACGACCAGCAGCGCCCCGCCGTTCTCCATCGTGGCCCCCGGGGCGCACAGCGACGCGGCCACGACGTGCAGCGACTCGCTGGCCCGCTCGAGCGACGGGCGGTCCGCAGGGTCGACGACAAAGACGACCGCACGGACGCCGCTCTTGGGGGAGCTGGCGCCTGGCAGCCACTTGGGCAGCAACTGCGGCTCGCCGGGCAGCGCCACGAAGCTCAGGCCACGCAGGTCGGTGGCCTCGGCGCCGCTGCTCACCACGCCGGGCCTGACGAACCCCGTCCCGCCTTCCTTGATCGCAATCGCCCGCAGCTGCCCGAGAAGAGCCGACTGCGCACAGGGCGGAGGGCGATTCAGGGCTTCCAGAAGATTCCGGGATCCAGAAAGCTCAGCGAATGTGCACCTTGCCGGCGCCTTTGAGGCCCGTCACGAGGACGACGACGCTGGGGCCTCCGAGGCGCCCGAGCCACGTCGCAGCCCTCGAGGCGGCGACGGCGACCTCGGGCCTCGCGGCCACCGCCTCCCGGACGCCCCTGGCAGCGCTCTGCGCCATCGACGCCGCCCTGCTCGCGCCCAGCGACAGCAGCGCCCCGATCTGCGGAGCCCCCGCAGTGGCCGGTGAGACGGTGTCCGGGCCACAGGCACAGGGCCAGCCAACGAGCAAGCGAGCAGGCAGCCAGCACAGCGGGATCCCGGCGCCACAGCTGACTGGGCTGTCCGCCCGAGAAACGAGTGCGACACTGCCGCGATGCACCGCGTGGCTGTGTGACGTCCCGAATTCCACACAGCGCTTTCGCTGCGCGGATTATCAACAAATAGTGCAGCACAGATCACGCAGACCCCGAGACCCGGTAAAAACCGTCGGGGAACAATCGTAAACCGAGACCAGAGCGCCCTCCTCCCCGCACCGACCGCACCTGTCCCTGGGGCATCCACGACGTGGCCCTGGGACCCTGTGCCTGCGCCTGGGCGGCTGTCGCGGTGCTGCCGGGCGTCGCGGCGGTCTGCGCTGCGCCGCTGGGCTCCACGGCGGCCTCGGCGGGTGGCTGTGCCGGAGGCGCTGGCGGTGACGGCTGCGCTGGCTGCGCTGGAGGAGCGGCGGGCGGGGGCGGCGGGGTGACGGTAGCCCCCGGGGGGTCGTAGAGAGCGGGCGGGGCTGCGACGATGTCGCTGGGCTGCAGGTCACCGAGGGCGGGCAGCCCCTCGATGTCCCCGACGGTGATGATGTCGTCGTCCATGACGGGCTGGGTTGATTGAAAGATACACGCGCCAGTATCAAATCCTATCAACAAGATATCTCATCATTAAGATACCATTTCCAGCAAGATATCGGAAGACAAATGCATGGGTCACAGTACACCACCAGCCTCTCTCCCCTTTCTTGTTTTTGACAACCACGGGAGGAATAGTGCTTGTTCATTCCACACAACATGATGAGATTCCGTGATACGAATGAAGTCGTCATTATTGCAACCAACAGACATAAAAACTCAAAGATAGGGAACTAGAACAAACTCATGGCACACATCAGTGCACTCCCTCGCTTCTGTTCCCTACTTTTTTGTGCACTGAGGACCACGACGACAGTTATAAAACACGAAGTGTCATCACACGCCACGCATCATCATAAAGCAACAACGTAATACCCGCAGAGAATAGTAGCTATTCAGGCATATCCTGCTGACATGCATGCGCCACACTTGGGCATTTTATGTCGTGGCAGTTGGGGCTGCCGTGTTGGTGTGCACCGAAAATCACCCCACCACCTGCGATTTTCAAATTCCCCACACCTCAAAACACCACGATGGCTGCACAGCTGCTGCTGCTGTTTCTCTCTGTCGCCCCCTGCGTGCTCTCGCTCGCCCCGCACGCCCCGGTCTTCCACCTGCGCGACTTCGGAGCCGTCCCAGACGGCGTGACGCTCAACACCCACGCGTTCGACAAGGCAGTGGACGCCATCAGCCACGCAGGCACAACAGAACATCCAACAACTGTTGGCAGCACCGCCAACGGATCACCGACGACGCATCTCGACAGGAGGCGGGTGGCTGGTGGTCGACGACGGCACGTGGCTGACGGCGCCCTTCAACCTGACGTCGCGGATGACGCTTTACCTGACGTCGCGTGCGGTTATCAAGGCCACCGACGACTTTGAGCTGTGGCCCGTGATTCCGCCGTGCCCGTCGTACGGGCAGGGTCGCGACCACCCGGGGCCCAGGCGCACGTCGCTCGTGCACGGCGAGCACCTCGAACACGTCACGATAACCGGCGAACCCGGCGCCACCATCGACGGAAACGGCGCTCGCTGGTGGAAGGCCAAGAGGGTGCGAACGGTTTTCCAACAACCGTTGCTTTTCTCCGCCGTCATCCACCACCGAAAATTCAGGCTTGTAGGGAAAAGGCTGTTGGGGTTTCCCACCAACAAGGAATGCCAAGAGGATGGCACGCAATGGCTGAGCGGTAGAACCGAATGCCCGAGATGATCCCTGCTCGCCAATCAAACTCAGACGAGGGTTTGGCATCTGTGCGCAGGACGGGAGCGAGACGATCACACGCGGGTCGCTGATCGAGATCATGTACAGCGAGAACGTGGAGGTGTCGGGGCTGCGCCTGGTCAACAGTCCCTTCTGGACGGTGCACCCCTTCGACTGCTCGCACGTCCGCCTCGTCGACCTCGACATCCGCGCCCCGTCCGACAGCCCCAACACCGACGGCATCGACCCCGACAGCTGCGACGACGTGCTCATCGAGAACCTGCTGTACGACGGCGGCGACGACGTGATCGCGGTGAAGAGCGGGTGGGACTGCTTCGGGGAGTCGTACGGGCGCCCCTGCGCCAACGTCGTCATCCGCAACGTCTTCGCCCGCAACGGCCACAGCGCCCTCACCATCGGCAGCGAGATGAGCGGCGGCATCCGCAACGTCACCGCCACCAACCTGACGATACTCGCGGGGGGCCGCGGCTCGTTCGTGAAGACGCACACGACACGCGGTGGGTACGTAAGCGGCATCTCCGTCGACGGCCTCGTCATCGGGCAGGCAGAGCGCAGCGACCTCGAGGTGACCACCAACTACGGCGGGCCCAATCCCATGTGCGGGGGTGCCCCGCCCAAGCGCGTCACCACCATCGACGGTTCGCATACTCCTCTCGATTGCCGTTTGTTTTTGCAGTACTATAACACATGCATAATCGGCAGACATTTCGTACAGCCATGTCGAGCAGCTGAAGGGGACTCAGGCTGCGAGGAACGCGGTTCTGCTGCAGGGGACGCAGGAGATACCTGTGAGGTCGATGAGGCTCGAACACGTGCACCTCGTGGCCAAGAAGGGGTTCCAGTGCGAATTCGCGGCAGGAAGTGCCGTCGACGTCACTCCCCAGCCATGCAAGGAGCTCATTCAGGAGTGAGCCCTCAGTATCAACACACCGGCTCCGTGATATGCAAAACCAACAAATGGAGTTCCTATGGTGTTATCCCATCGAGTAGCAACACTCCGTGCCACAGGCAGCACTTTGCAGAACGAGGATGCTTCCTCCACTTATGCACATAATGCAGGGACTTAGTATTCCTAGTCGCTCAACCAGCCCATGAAGGGTTTACCACAGGAAGACCGATCCACTTGACCCAGTGGAATGTTTCGTTGGTTCTTCTGAAGGGTCGAGGGAAATCCGGGGCGAATCAATGGACATCATCGGAGGCGTATGAGAAATCAATCCCGCTAAATCGCACCACCGTAAGAGAGCGCAGATCTAGAACCTTTGAAAACAAGCCCGCTAAATCGAGGTGGAACTGGGCACCTCTGGGGTTTCTGGTTTCTTGTGCTTTGATCGGAGTGAGCGAGTGAACTGCCAGACGTACCCGAGAACCCACAACGCAGCAAACAACACAGACAGTACAAGAGTGAACACGAAGACCGACACGGCCACTAGGACCCCCACCCAGTACGTGTTCTCCGCTCTGCCCTCTCCTC
The DNA here is from genome assembly GCA_902651635.1 of Mastigamoeba balamuthi. Taxonomy (NCBI): domain Eukaryota; phylum Evosea; order Mastigamoebida; family Mastigamoebidae; genus Mastigamoeba; species Mastigamoeba balamuthi. The sequence goes on from CACRSC010000021.1 coordinate 62,662, forward strand.
TGAACTTCTCGGGGTCGGCGTGCCACCCAGAGACCTCCGACGGGCCACTGGAACTCAACTCGTCCCGGTCGTCCCAGCACCCCAGGGGCGACAGCGCGAACACAGCAACCCCGCAGGACCACTCGCTCTGCACGAAGCTGACGAGCGAGTGGTTCGTGCTGCACCTGAGCATCACTATCGACTCTGGCTGGAAGCCAAAGGAGCAGAAGCCCCCCTGGAACTGTATCTGAACCAGCCCCTGCCTATCTGTAGATACGGAGACTGCTGAGCAGACGCAACGATGTGCGAGGGAGAGGAGCGCACACTCCGTCTCAATCGGCGTGTTGACCTTGATGACGGCGTGGGCGCCGTTGTAGAGCACGCAGACGTTGCTGGTGGTGCAATCCGGGGGGTACCGCAGGTACCTGCAGGGGTTCATCAGAACCACAACATTGTCGAACGTCATGTTGATGTCAGGCGGGTCCCACGAGCACCGCAACTGATCTGGCATGGACTTGTGCGTTGCGTATAGGTGAGAACAGGGGATTACATGGCAAATAAGTGGGCCAGACAACTCACGTTCTCCGAGACGCTGCTCCCGGAGTCACCCGGTACTACGTCCGGAGTGCACGCCGCATACGAGGCCAAGGTGATGTTCAGGCGTGGGCACCCGGAGCCCCCGTGCGCAGCGGCCAGCAGTTCGAGTCCGGCGGCGCCCCTGAAGAACTCCATGTGCGAGCACACGACGTTCGAGTACACAGTCACGCTGGTCCCGAACGCGCAGCTGCCCCCTGCGAGCTCGAGGCGCACAGCCTCGGTGTCTACAAGCAGCGAGAGCGGCACTGAGACACGGAGCGCCAAGACTGTGGCGACTGAGGGCGCACTGAAGAAGTACTGCCGCAGCGAGACAGGGTAACCGAAGCCTGCGCGCAGCAGCGTGGTGCTGGTGCTGCTGTTGACGATGCAGAGGCGGTGCAGCCGGCAGTCGGCGGGAACGTCGGGCCACGCGGAGAGGGCGCTGCAGGGCGAGTAGTAGACCCGCAGACCGAGGAGCTCGGTCGAGCTGTAGTTGACCTTCCTGGTCGCACACCACCACGTGCGGTTGTCGTAGTCGTTCGGCACCACGACAGCAGAGGGCACGCACGCCGCAGACGTCCACACCGCGAGTTCCGCCCTGCACGTTCCCACCTGGGCGACAGCCCACTCGACGGCCTCGGTTCGCATGTCGCAGCGCAGCGTCACGTGCGCGAAAGGCGTGTTCGTCCCCGCCACCGAGCACACGCCCCCGCTCAGGTTGCGCTGCGACACCTCAGCGCCCTTGTCTGCCAGCGGAGTGAGTGCGGGACGCGAGAGGGCGGGACGCCACCGGGGACCGGGGAGTCGGAGGCGAGGCCGAGGAAGTAGCCGCCTGGACCCAGCACGCAGAGGCGGTACTGCGTGCACTGGGGCGGGAAGAGCAGCGGGCGGCAGGGGTTGTAGTACAGCGCCGTGCCGTTGGCGCCGAACGAGAGGTCGGGCACAGCGTTGCTGCAGTAGTCGGCCTCCTGCTGCTGCTGCTTCCCTGAATTCAGAGGTGTGGTTTGCGGTGCGGAGAATGCGGCAGCGAGAGCGGCGCACCGCAGAGAGGGAATGGACGACATGGGCCAACGAGAGGAAAAAGAGAACGTGCACATGCATCGGGTGAGTTTGCTCCGACTGTGCCGGAAACCGGAAGCACAGTCGACCGGATACGAAAATCTTCGCCGATATTGGCGCGCTGTGCTGGAGTGGCCCCCGAACACCAATGCCAATAATATTCCCTCAACTTAGAGAGAGATCGCACGCAGGGACCTGAGCTGAGGCACGAGCCATAGTCAACGCAGAGGACAAGGTGAGTTGGTTGATGGGGAAAGGATACAGCCTCCTCTGCGCCTGTGACGTCGGTGGGCCGAGGGTCACACTCACACAGTGCAAATGAGTAGATTTTCTGGGAAAACAAAGTGATATCACATACAGAAGCCCGAAACATCATTTCTGTCAGGCATCAAGAGGATATCTTACCCCAGGCTTCAGAACCTTCAGCATCACATTGCGAACAAGGATAATCTCGTTATTGCACCCTGTCCACCAGACCAGCAGCTGCTGTTGCATGAACTTCATTCAATGTGAGGCAGCTGTTGCAGCCCACTTGGTCTATAGATTAAAGCAAATATGTGTTCATTAAGAGAGTATTATCCTTCGCGTATGTTATCAAAGTGTTGATGCAGTCACACTTTGAATTTTCTGACAAAAGATACTGTTGCAAAATATTGTGCTGCATTCGTTAGGACGTGTGAAAGACAGCATTTTGATACCATTAGGTCCTTGTCCATCCAGCATACTCAGTATTATGAAAGGTCTTGCTGGCTTAGCTGCACTGGCAGAAAGTGAAGTGATCTGGGCACCATAGGTGGTTTATTATTTATGATCGAAGCCACCGAGTGAACTGCCGGACATACCCGAGGGCCCACAACGCCGCAAACGCAACATACAGTACAAGAATGAACACGAAGACTGACAAGGCAGCGAGAAGGCCCACCCAGTACGTGTTCTTGGCCCCGCTCGTTCCTCGGAACTCCTCAGGGATGGCCTTCCACTGTCGGGACTCTGAGGAGCTCTCGGAGTTGGTGTACAACCGCGGTGGTTCTGAGGAGCCCTTGAGGCTGGTGTGCTTCTGCGCGGGCTCTGATGAGCTGCCAGCAATCGACGCGTCCTGGTCCCAACATCCCAGGGGCGACATCGCGAACACGGCAACCCCGCAGGACCACTCGCGCTGAACGAAGCTGACGAACGAGTGGTTCTTGCTGCACCTGAGCATCACGATCGACTCTGGCTGCATGCCAAATGAGCAGTAGCCCCCCTTGTACTGCAGCTTGACCTGCCCCTGCCGGTCTGCCGAGCGATCAACGGTTTTGCGGACGCAGCGAAGAGCGAGGGAGGAGCGCACATTGCGGCTCGACGGGTGTGCCAACCTTGAGAACGGCGTGGGCGCCATTGTAGAGCACGCAGACGTTGCTGGTGGTGCAAACAGGGGGGTACCACAGGTTCCGGCAGGGGTTCATCAGCACCACATCCCCGCCGATCGTCATGTTGATGTTAGGTGGGTCCCACGAGCACCTCCACTGCTCCTGCGTGGACTTGGGCGTTGTGTTTGTTGCGTTGAGGATAGAGCTGGTGGATCAGAGAGGCAACTCACGTTGTCTGAGGTGCTGCTCCCTGAGTCACCACCTGGGGCCACGGCCGGAGTGCACACCACATACGAGGCCAAGGTAATGTTCAGCCACGGGAACCCGGAGCCCACGTGCGCCTCGGCCAGCTGCTCGAGCCCATCGGCACCTCGAACAAACTCCATGAATGAGCACACGACGCTCGAGGACACCATCAAGTTGGCCCCGTATATCCAGCTGCCCCCTTCCAGCTTGAGGTTCACCGCATCCGCATCTGCGATCAGTACAGAACAAGCGGCACTGAGACAGCGGAGCTCCAGGAATGAGGACGCACTGATGATGTACTGCTGCACCGACGCGGGATACCCGAAGCCCGCGCGCAGTAGAGTGGAGCTGGTGCTGATGTTGATGATGCAGAGGCGGTGCAGCCGGCAGTCAGCGGGAACGTCAGGCCACGCGAAGAGGGCACTGCAGGGCGTGTAGTAGACCCGCAGGCCGTGGAGCTCGGCCAAAGTGTAGTTGGCCTGCGTGGTCGCACACCACCACGTGTGGTTGTCGTAGTCGTTCGGCACCATGATCGCAGAGGGCACACACACCGCAGATGTCCGCACCGCGAATTCCGCCCTGCACGTTCCCACCTGGGCGACAGCCCACTCGATGGCCTCGGTTCGCATGTCGCAGTGCAGCGTCACGTGCGCAAAAGGCGTATTCGCTCCAGCCACCAAACACATGCCTCCGTACAGATCATGAGACACCTCAGAGCCCGTGCCTGCCGGAGAAGTGAGTGCGACGCGAGAGGGCGGGACGCCACCGGGGACAGGGGTTTCAGTGATGAGGCCGAGGAAGTAGCCGGCGGGGCCCAGCACACAGAGACGGTACTGCGTGCACTCGGGCGGGAACAACAGCGGGCAGCAGGGGTTGTAGTACAGAGCTGTGCCGTTGGCGCTGAACGAGAGGTCGGGCACAGCGTTGCTGCAGTAGTCCGCCTGCTGCTGTGGCAGCTGCAGGAACCGTTAACTTTGCCAGAAACTGCAATGAAATGTGCTTAAAACAGAGGTTAAAATGAATTTGAAAAACTGTCAAAAATTTGAAAATGAAAAAATCGGAAAACAGCAAAAAGAAATGAAAAAGAGATGGGAAATGTAAACCTGTAGGATAAAAAAGAAAAGCACCAAAAAGAAGAAGGGAAAAACGGACTGAGCAGTTTCAAGTTGACAACATTCAAGAAAGAAAGAACCAAAATAAATTGCTTAGTCAAATATTGCTTAATCACCGGTGATTGAAGAATGAAATCCAAAAGAAGTCATAAGAAAAACGATAAGGAAACACAAAACCAATGAAAGAACATGTTTCAATAACTCTGAACAGAGTGAACCAGATTTAAGTAAGACTGAGAATGAAACTGTAACTCTATTTTGTCTTTCTCTTCTTGGAGACAGGAGAGAGTGCCTTGTTCGGTGCCTGGTCTGCTTCCTCTTCTTTCTCAGACTTGACTGTTTTCTTCTTTCTGCCTCTTGTTGCACTCAAGTGGTTTCATGGGAGCCTGCACCTGTGTAGCTGACATGCTCTATGTTGAATTGTTAAAAGGAACAAAGAAGGAACAAAGAAAAATTGGCATCTTTCTCCCTGGGTTCCTCTGATGTTGAATGAACAGGAGGACAAAGCTCAGCC
>CACRSC010000021.1:69589-82054 GCA_902651635.1 Mastigamoeba balamuthi
CACAGTCCTTTCATTTATGGCTCATTTATGACTTCTTCGAAACTGGCTGACTATTTATGCCTCATTAATGACTTTCATTTTTCATTAAAGAGTCATATATGACTGTCATTAATGACAAAAAACAGTCATATGTTATAAATGAGGCATACATGACAGTCATTTATTGTGCAAAAGTAGGCTTTTATTCTATGGGTGAGAGAAGTCATTTATGAGCCATAAATGAAAGGACTGTGCACATACAGGCTCTCGAAGCCATCAGAACTGGGCACGAACATCACTGGGGAAGGCCCCCTTGCCTCACAACAGACGAGGAGATGAAGTTGATGAAGTGTAAAGGAAGGAGAGGACCCTGAGATATGTGGCTTGCTGGGTTTGAATAACTACTCCTTGAAGAATGACAACTGTTCAATCTCGAGTTGCTCATGCTGAACAATGGTCTTCATGATCCAAGGTTGTGCTGGATGGATGGCTGTGATAATGCCTCTCAGCATGCTGTTCCTGCCACACACAAACAGGGGTTTGTATATGTTATGACATTGCATCTGCTGATGTCATCAGCGCTCCACAACACCAGATGCCCTGCTGTTCCACAGCTGTCACAAAATACAGCAGCATTCACAGCATCTATGCACACATCAATTTCATCACTCATTGTAGTAATGAGACTGGAGCAGAGTATATACACAGTGCAAATGATTAGATTTTTCTGGGAAAACAAAGTGTTATCACATACAGAATTCATTTCTGTCAGGCATTAAGAGGATGTATCTTACCCCAGGCTTCAGAACCATAAGCATCACATTGTAAACAAGGAGAATCTCGTTATTTGCACTGTTGATAATGTCCACCAGACCAGCAGCTGCTGTTGCATGAACTTCATTCAATGTGAGGTAGCTGTTGCAGCCCACTTGGTCTCTGAAATAGAAGCAAGTTTGTGATCATCAAGAGAGTATTATCCTTCACGTACAAATATGTTATCAAAGTGCTGATGCATTTACACTTTGATTTTTCTGACTGTAACAGAAGGCTCTTATGAAATTGGGATTTGGTTTCCACTGGTCTCAGGGCTTACTTCCTGCAGTAGCACCCTTCCTGGCAATGGTACAGCGGAAACTGGAAGTTCAAAGCTGTTATGATTGACTTTCTCCAAGGCCTGTGGCTGATGACCTCTCACTATCTTCTGAATCCGACTTTGAGTGAAACAAATTCTTGTTGTATCAGCACTGACACGAAATGCACTCGGTGAGTTCCAGAGTTCCTTTGCCCAGACGTTATACCCCAGCTCTGCAAGGAGCTTATCCACGTCTGAGCTCCTAAAGGGAATAAAAAACCTGAGGATAAAAAAGTCCAATTTGCTATTAAGACCGCGAAAATCGAGTTAGAACTGGGCACCAAAGGTGGTTTATTTATGATCGAAGCCACCGAGTGAACTGCCGGACATACCCGAGGGCCCACAACGCCGCAAACGCAACAGACAGTACAAGAATGAACACGAAGACTGACAAGGCAGCAAGGAGGCCCACCCAGTACGTGTTCTCGGCCCCGCTCGTCCCTCGGAACTCCTCAGGGACGGCCTTCCACTGTCGGGACTCTGAGGAGCTCTCGGAGTTGGTGTACAACCGCGGTGGCTCTGAGGAGCCCTCGAGGCCGGTGTGCTTCTGCGAGGGCTCCGATGAGCCGCCAGCAATCGACGGGTCCTGGTCCCAACATCCCAGGGGCGACATCGCGAACACAGAAACCCCGCAGGACCACTCGCGCTGGACGAAGCTGACGAACGTGTGGTTCTTGCTGCACGTGAGCATCACGATCGACTCTGGCTGCGTGCCAAACGAGCAGAAGCCCCCCTTGTACTGCAGCTTGACCTGCCCCTGCCGGTCTGCCGAGCGATCAGCGGTTTTGTGGACGCAACGAAGAGCGAGTGAGGGGCGCACATTGCGGCTCGACGGGTGTGCCAACCTTGAGAACGGCGTGGGCGCCGTTGTAGAGCACGCAGACGTTGCTGGTGGTGCATACAGGGGGATACCGCAGGTTTCGGCAGGGGTTCATCAGCACCACATCACCGCCGATCGTCATGTTGATGTCAGGCGGGTCCCACGAGCACCTCCACTGCTCCTGCGCGGATTTGGGCGTTGTGTTTGTTGTGTTGAGGATAGAGCCGGTGGATGGGAGAGGCAACTCACGTTTTCTGAGGTGCTGCTCCCTGAGTCGCCACCCGGGGCCACGGCCGGAGTGCACGCCGCGTACGAGGCCAAGGTGATGTTCAGCCGCGGGTACGGAGCCCACGTGCGCCTCGGCCAGCTGCTCGAGCCCATCGGCACCTCGAACAAACTCCATGAATGAGCACACGACGCTCGAGGACACCGTCAAGTTGGCCCCGTACATCCAGCTGCCCCCTTCCAGCTTGAGGTTCACCGCATCCGCATCTGCGATCAGTACAGAACGAGCGGCACTGAGACAGCGGAGCTCCAGGAATGAGGACGCACTGACGATGTACTGCTGCACCGACGCGGGGTACCCGAAGCCCGCGCGCAGCAGCGTGGTGCTGGTGCTGATGTTGACGATGCAGAGGCGGTGCAGCCGGCAGTCAGCGGGAACGTCGGGCCACGCAGAGAGGGCGCTGCAGGGCGAGTAGTAGACCCGCAGGCCGTGGAGCTCGGTCGAAGTGTAGTTGGCCTGCGTGGTCGCACACCACCACGTGCGGTTGTCGTAGTCGTTCGGCACCACGATCGCAGAGGGCACGCACGCCGCAGACGTCCGCACCGCGAATTCCGCCCTGCACGTTCCCACCTGGGCGACAGCCCACTCGACGGCCTCGGTTCGCATGTCGCAGTGCAGCGTCACGTGCGCGAAAGGAGGAAGTAGCCGCCTGGGCCCAGCACACAGAGGCGGTACTGCGTGCACTGGGGCGGGAACAACAGCGGGCGGCAGGGGTTGTAGTACAGAGCTGTGCCGTTGGCGCTGAACGACAGGTCGGGCACAGCGTTGCTGCAGTAGTCCGCCTGCTGCTGTGGCGGCTACAGGAACCGTTAACTTTGCCGGAAACTGCAATGAAATGTGCTCAACATCCATCAGTGAATGCGGCGCACCGCATAGGAGGATTGGACGGCATGGGCCAGCGCGAGGAAAACTAGAACGTGCACATGCATCAGTAAGTTTTTCACTGTACCAGAAACTGGAAGCACATGACGATGGATATCTTTGCGGTGGCGATACGGGTATCTGTGGTCGCGCGTCGGAGATTCTGGGTACTATAAGCCGTTTTGACATGTTTCACGCACGCCCAACCCAATGCCAGTGCACTTCACAAAAGGCCAGATCTCTGCTCTTGATTCCTGCCGGGAGAATATCATGATAGAGCTCATCGGGAACGGGGCCCGCTCGACCTGTGACGTTGTCCTGCACCACACTGTAGATGGATGGTACCCCTTTTATTTCGTGGCTTCTCTCTCTGTGTTCCATCTCGGTCCGGGTTCGCCCGAGCTTCCACTCCGTTTCAGAGAAAATGCCTGAGATAACGGCGGCAGGCTGGTCGTCCTACGTTATTTGTGAGAAACCGCTCGGGGACGGGCGAAGACAGTGCCTGCTATCACCGGGCAGGGGCCCAGTCCTTGACACGTAGGTCTGCATTTCACACAGAGAAAACCGATTTCACCTTTCTCGGTGTGCTCGTGTCAGGCACGCCACCGCGCACGGCCGACGTCCCCCGACCCACAGCTTGTCGTGCCCTTCCTGCCACAGCATGCCCTCTCCTGTGCCCAGGGCGCCGTGGTCGCCGAGCAAGGGGTGCGCTTCCTCCTGCCAGGTGCTCACACAGTTTGTTATGCCGTGGGTGATCTGCTGTACATTGGGCCAACTCAAAGCTCACACATAGCTGCATGACAGGGCAAGCATCACTCCTGAGCTTTGAATCCATGCAGGGCAACGTCATGCCCGAGTCGCATAGAAGTTGTCGTGGGAAACAGAGGAGCGGGGTTGTACAGGACTGTGTGGCCATGGCCGTGGTAAACTTATACTGTACTGTCCCACCCAACAGCACCTCGTGCACTGTCACATCCACTGCATACCCTGTTCCAGCTTGTGATCTCCTCACAGCGCTTTCCATGACTCCTTAGTGATNGATAGACACTACCACTTGCACATGAATACCTTTGGAAAGATTATGTTTAACTTTATCCTATTACTGAAAGAAAATGAAGTGCCTCTTTCTCTGCTGCCAATTGCATACTACACCATCACTGCATCAGAATGACTCACATCACACTCTGATTCTCACTGACATAAAGTCTAAATAAAAACCACTTTGTTGTTACAATATTGTTCTCTTCCTCACTTGCTGTTTTTCTCCATATGTTTTACAATTATCGCCAGCGATTATTATGTTCAAATTCTTACTGGGTTTTTTCCTTTATCTCTGCCTTCTTTTTCTTGTTTTTCTGCCTTTAAATTCACCCTCATCCTTTTAAAATTATGATGTTCTTTTTCTATCATTGGTTTTTGTCATTGCTCTCTCTTTTTCGTTACTTTTTGCTGTTTTCTGATTTTTCCTTTTTCAAATTTTTGATAGTTTTTAAAATTCGTTTTAACCTCTGTTTTAACATCCATCAGTGAATGCGGCGCACCACAGAGGAGGATTGGACGGCATGGGCCAGCGTGAGGAAAACTAGAACATGCACATGCATCAGTAAGTTTTTCACTGTACCGGAAACTGGAAGCACATGACGATGGATATCTTTGCGGTGGCGATATGGGTATCTGTGGTCGCGCGTTGGAGATTCTCAACCCAATGCCAGTGCACTTCACAAAAGGCCAGATCTCTGCTCTTGATTCCTGCCTGGAGAATATCATGATAGAGCTCATCAGGAACGGGGCCCGCTCGACCTGTGACGTTGTCCTGCACCACACTGTAGATGGATGGTACCCCTTCTATTTCGTGGCTTCACTCTCTGTGTTCCATCTCGGTCCGGATTCGCCCGAGCTTCCACTCCGTTTCAGAGAAAATGCCTGAGATAACGGCGGCAGGCTGGTCGTCCTATGTTATTTGAGAGAAACCACTCGGGGATGGGCGAAGACAGTGCCTGCTATCACTGGGCAGGGGCCCAGTCCTTGGCACGTAGGTCTGCATTTCACACAGAGAAAACCGATTTCACCTCTCTTGGTGTGCTCGTGTCAGGTACGCCACCGCGCACGGCCGACGTCCCCCGATCCACAGCTTATCGCATCCTTCCTGCCACAGCATGCCCTCTCCTGTGCCCAGGGCGCCGTGGTCGCCGAGCAAGGGGTGTGCTTCCTCCTGCCAGGTGCTCACACAGTTTGTTATGCCGTGGGCGATCTGCTGTACATTGGGGCAACCCAAAACTCACATAGCTGCATGACAGGGCAAGCATCACTCCTGAGCTTTGAATCCATGCAGGGCAACGTCATGCCCGAGTCGCATAGAAGTTATCGTGGGAAACAGAGGAGCGGGGTTGTACAGGACTGTGTGGCCATGGCCGTGGTGAACATATACTGTACTGTCCCACCCAACAGCACCTCGTGCACTGTCACATCCACTGCATACCCTGTTCCAGCTTGTGATCTCCTCACAGCGCTTTCCATGACTCCTTAGTGATACCAGCATAATTGATGGAATCGTCCTCATCCACCCACGACAAGCACATTCATGCTGGCGGACACCGCGCAGGCACCACACCACCACGAAACGAAGCATAAATAGGCTGGACAATTTCTTAGAAACGGAGTGGTACGGCAGAGTATGGAAAAATGGATATTGCATTTCCTCTGAGCTCGGTGAGACGCCTGTGCTTTTCACTGCACTTCTCATTCGCTCACCAAGCGCGCCCGCAGGAAGCACAGCGCGCTTCAGAGACAGCAGTCCCAGGAGAGGCCTCGTGGAGCCGTTTGCCCGCGCTAATTACTGGCCGAAATAAAGCCGACCAGTGAAATTAGGCAATTCTTGGGTGCTCAAATGAAGATCCGCATCCTCCCCTCGCGCATCTCTCGTCGCCTCCACATCTGCGCACTCAATCACAATCCTGGCGCTCTTCTAGCCTAGGCACGAGGCAGACGACAGCGTGCACCCCGCCCATTCGAGAGGCGAGAATAATGCGCCCTTTCCCAAAAAGATGTAAGGGTCTACATTGGGGTGCAGCCCCCAGCTCATCTGAGGGCAACTATAGACTTCTCAATACAGAGGGGCGCCAGCTAGCGGCGGTTCAGACACACGCGCCGAGCAGCAGCTGCCTGAGAACACGCACACGGGCCAGCTGATCCCTCTGCAGCTGAACGAGCTGCAGGACCTGCTTCTCCAGCACGGCCTGCTCCTGCTGCTGCTCTTGCGCGCCCACTTCGGCCTCGACGCTCGCATCGCCTGCCCAGACGGCCCCTGGCTGCATTTTCTGCTGGTAGACGAGCGGGGGACGCGGCTTGGGTGGCTTGGAGACGAGGTTGAACGGGGCGGAGCGCAGCTGCGCGACAACCTCGCCCGTTCTCCCCCGGATCTCAACGACCAGCTCCAGCGCTCCGCCCAGATGCAGGCGCGAGGAGCTGCATCGCCTGTTGGGCACGCCAGTGCGTGAGTCCACAGCATCCCTCGGCATCTGCTGCGGGGTTGCGTACGAGCGAACCGACTCGAAGACGAACTCGCGGGTCGAAGAGGTCGCGCTGAACGACTCGGTCATTTTGCTACCAACGTCGAACACCCGTCCGCGGTTCCTGGTCCAGCACTTGGAACACCGCCTCACCGCTGGAGAATGGGAGGGGGAGGGCGCGTGAGGGTGTGTGCACGTCGAGTGAACATTGCGTGTACGTTTGCACTTAGTCGACGTGGACTCGCGCAGAAACACCTCGGAGCGCAGCGCCGCCGTGCGTATGTCGACGGGCTCCAGCCTGTGCAGCACCATCCACGAGGATGGCACCACGATGCCCGCCTGCACGCAAACAGGGGGACCGAGGAAGTGAGGCAACCCTTACGCATAGAGGGGAGGGGGCTTACGCTGCACGGGGAGCCGTGGCAGATTCTCTGCGTCGAGAGCCACAGGAAGGGGCCGTCGCTCTGCTGCGGGCCCGGGATGCGGCTCAGGGCCGCGGGGGACATGGAGAACTCGCACTGCTCGACCATTACTCTGAGTAGACGAAAAGGAGTGTCTCTCAAGTTGATAACTGCAATGGATTGAGTGGAAGAGCACGCCGAGTCGACAGATCTTGGTGCATTTCTTATGCAGTCAGCGCAAGCAACAATCAACAGGGAGGGGGCTCGGCGGTGTAGTGCTCACTATAGGCCTCCAGCTTCGCAGGCAGGCCGGACGAGGAATGCAATTTTTCCTGTCTCTTCATATCTGATCTCGGTGAACGGGGCGTCTTCGGGTTTTGGGGCATCTCGGCTTTTCCCCATCTGAAATTGAGTCAACACTTAATCACACGCACAGCCAGTAAGTAGTGAAGAATCTCCGTCAGATCAAGGTTTCTTGTATAGTCAGAAGCCTCTTCATTGGTAGCAACATCACTCCGCTAGGTGGTCAATTGAGATATATAGAAGGCGAATAACATTCGCCATTCGAGACAGGGCAAGACTCTTTATGGGTCTGGCTGGCATCATTGAGATGGTATCTCCCTACTTTTGTGAAGACTTTTTTTGTGTCCCAATCTGCTGTGTGGCAAATGCCGTTACCCGAAGCAGCTTCCGGAGGAAACTTGCTCGTACCTTCCTCGATGCGGGTGAGCATCACGTGTGGCTGCTTCTGATGCGTGCGAGCTGCTAGAAGCGGTGGCGTCAATGCTACCCAGGACAGGAGCGAGACGATCACACGCGGGTCGCTGATCGATATAATGTACAGCGAGAACTTGGAGGAGTCGGGGCTGCGCCTGGTCAACAGCGGTGAAGAGCGGGTGGGACTGCTTCGGGGAGTCGTACGCGCCCCCGCGCCAACGTCGTCATCTGCAACGTCTTCGCCCGCAACGGCCACAGCGCCCTCACCATCGGCAGCGAGATGAGCGGCGGCATCCGCAATGTCACCGCCACCAACCTGACGATCCTCGCGGGGGCCGCGGCTCGTTCGCGAAGACGCACACTACACGCGGTGGGTACGTCAGTGGCATCTCCGTCGACGGCCTCGCCATCGGGCAGGTGCAACGCAGCGACCTCGAGGTGACCACCAACTACGGCGGGCCCAACCCTCTGTGCAAGAACGCCCCGCCAAAGATCCTCACGACCATCGGGGTTCGCCTTTCAATTTTCCATTGATGTGTTTGCTTTTTTAAGGCACGTCGACGCAAGTGCGTTCGTGCGGCAGACATTTCGTACAGAAACGTCTAGCAACTGCAAGGAGCTCATCCAGGCCTGAGCTCCTTCTTTGGGAATGAACATAATGAGAGGATCCTTTTCATGAACTGGGGCCTCCTGAGAGCACAGAACAAGGCCGATTTGTAAATAAACCCACGCCAATCGAGGTGCAACTTGAGCTCCGTTTCTTTACTTGGTTTTTTACGACCGAAGCCAGGTAGTGAACCGAGAGACGTACCCGAGGACCCACAATGCAGCAAACGCTATAGAAAGTACGAGAATGAACACAAAGACCGAGAGCGCCGCAAGTACGCCCACCAAGAGCGTGTTCTTCGCCCCCACTGTCCTCTGGAACTCCTCGGGGTCGGAGTTTGTCAGCAGGGACTCAGAGGAGCTCTTGGGGTCGGAGTTCCCCTGCAGGGATTCTGAGGAGTTCTCGAGGTCAGCATGCAACCGCGGTGGCTCTGAGGAGCCCTCGAGGCCGGTGTGCTTCGGCGCGGGCTCCGATGAGCCGCCAGCAATCGACGCGTTCTGGTCCCAACATCCCAGGGGCGACATCGCGAACACAGAAACCCCGCAGGACCACTCGCGCTGGACGAAGCTGACGAACGTGTGGTTCTTGCTGCACGTGAGCATCACGATCGACTCTGGCTGCGTGCCAAACGAGCAGTAGCCCCCCTTGAACTGCAGCTTGACCTGCCCCTGCCGGTCTGCCGAGCGGCAAACAGTTTGGTGTACGCAGAAACAGCTCGAGGGAAAGCGTACATTGAGTCTTGATGGGTGTGTTGACCTTGAGAACGGCGTAGGCCCCATTGTAAAGCACGCAGACGTTGCTCGAGGTACAGACCGGGGGGTACCGCAGGTTCCGGCAGGGGTTCATCATCACCACATCGTTTCCGATCGTCATGTTCAGGTCAGGCGGGTCCCACGAGCACAGCAGCTTTTCAGGCACGGACTGGTACGTTGTTGTGAGGTCAGAGCCGTTGAGAAACCACACTGGGAGAGAGTCAACTCACGCTGTCTGAAATGGTGCTCCCGGAGTCCCCACCCGGGACCGCGACCGGGGTGCACGCCGCATCCGAGGCCAAGGTGATGTTCAGCTGTGGGCACCCGGAGCCCGCGTGCGCCGCGGCCAGCTGCTCGAGCCCCTCGGTGCCTCTGAAAAACTCCATGTACGAACACACGACGCTCGAGTACACAGTTAAGTTGGCCCCGTACGCGCAGCTGCCCCCTGTCAGCGTGAGGTTCACGGCATCCGCGTCTGCGAGCAGTACGAGCGGCACTGAGACAGAGTCGCCGAGCCTGTCGATGCAACCACCTAACTACTTATACAAAGAGTATTTATGTCCCACAGCAACTGAGGAACGCACTGACGATGTACTGCTGCACCGACGCGGGGTACCCCAAGCCTGCGCGCAGCAGAGTGGTGCTGGTGCTGATGTTGACGATGCAGAGGCGGTGCAGCCGGCAGTCAGCGGGAACGTCGGGCCACGCGGAGAGGGCGCTGCAGGGCGAGTAGTAGACCCGCAGGCCGTGGAGCTCGGTCGAAGTGTAGTTGGCCTGCGTGGTCGCACACCACCACGTGCGGTTGTCGTAGTCGTTCGGCACCACGACAGTAGAGGGCACGCACGCCGCAGACGTCCGCACCGCGAATTCCGCCCTGCACGTCCCCGCCTGGGCGACAGCCCACTCGACGGCCTCGGTTCGCATGTCGCAGCGTAGAGTGGCATGCGCCATTGGTGTTGCCCCCGCCACCGAGCACACGCCCCCGCTCAGGTTGCGCCGTGATACCGTAGAGCCCTTACCTACCGGAGGAGTGAGTGCGGGGCGTGTGGTGAGAGGGCCTGACGAATGAGGACCAAGGAGTCGGAGACGAGGCCGAGGAAGTAGCCGCCTGGGCCCAGCACACAGAGGCGGTACTGCGTGCACTGGGGCGGGAACAACAGCGGGCGGCAGGGGTTGTAGTACAGCGCCGTGCCGTTGGCGCTGAACGAGAGGTCGGGCACAGCGTGGCTGCAGTAGTCGGACGGCTGCCGCTGCTGCTGGGTGCCGTTAACATTACCCTAAAATGAAATACACTGTGGAATGCCGACGCCTGCGGCAGCGAAAGCGGCGCACCGCAGAGAGGGAATGGACGGTATGGGCCAGCGTGAGGAAAACTAGAACGTGTACGTGCATCGGGTGAAGTTTTTACACTGTGCCGGAAACTGGAAGCACATGACAGGTGGGGCGAAGATATCTAGGAAAAGTGGCGATATCGACACCGGAATCTCTCTGTAATCGAAGGTGTTGTCCACGGGTGACGAACCAAGAGGCTTGCTTTAATGAAAGGCTTGTGGGTGAGACTAAACGAAAGGTGAGAAAAAGCACTCGTGAATAGTTATGGTGTTCAAAAGCCCTCGGAGAGACCGCAGCGTAAGAGAGCGCAGATCTAGAACCTTTGAAAACAAGCCCGCTAAATCGAGGTGGAACTGGGCACCTCTGGGGTTTCTGGTTTCTTGTGCTTTGATCGGAGTGAGCGAGTGAACTGCCAGACGTACCCGAGAACCCACAACGCAGCAAACGATACAGACAGTAAAAGAGTGAACACGAAGACCGACAGCGCCACTAGGACGCCCACCCAGTGCGTGTTCTTCGCCCCGCCCTCTCCTCTGAACTCCTCGGGGTCGTTGTGCCACAGCGAGACCTCCAACGGGTCGCTTGAACTCGACACGTCCCGGTCCCAGCATCCCAGGGGCGACAGCGCGAACACAGCAACCCCGCACGACCACTCGCCCTGCACGAAGCTGACGAACGAGTGGTTCGTGCTGCACCTGAGCATCACGATCGACTCTGGCTTCATGCCAAACGAGCAGTAGCCCCCCTTGAACTGCAGCTTGACCAGCCCCTGCCTGACTGGCGACAAACGGGTTGGGTGGAGGCAGCGAGCACGAGCACGGGGAGAGGAGCGCACATTGCGTCTCGGTTGGCGTGTCGACCTTGATGACGGCGTAGGCGCCGTTGTAGAGCACGCAGACGTGGCTCTTGCTGCAGCCAGGGGGGTACCGCAGGTACCTGCAGGGGTTCATCAACACGATAATGTCGTCGATCGTCATGTTGACATCTGGCGGGTCCCACGGACACAGCGACTGCTCCGACACAGACTTGGGAGTTGCACGGCACAAGTCAGAAGCGGTGGGACACGGCAACTGGGCGAGAGAGACAACGGACGTCCTCCGAGGCGTTGCTCCCGGAGCCATCGATGGGGGGCTGGCTGCACGCCGCCGGCGAGGCCACGGTGATGTTCAACCGCGGGCACCCGGAGCCCATGTGAGCCGCGGCCAGCCTCTCGAGCCCGTCGGCGATCCTGATGAAGTTCACGAACGAGCACACGACGCTCGAGTACACCGTCAAGTTGTTCCCGTACGCGCAGCTGCCCCCCGCCAGCGTGAGGTGCACCGTGTCCGCGTCTGCGAGCAGGGGCGACGCTTGAGACAGAGCAGAGGGGACAGTCGAGATGCCAGGGCGACTGAGGAGGGCGCACTGAAGAGGTACTTCTCCAGCGAGGCGGGGTGTCCGAAGCCCGCGCGCAGCAGCGTGGCGTTGGTGGTGGTATTTACTATGCAGAGGCGATGCAGTCGGCAGTCGGCGGGCACGTCGGGCCACGCAGCGAGGGCGTTACAGGGCGAGTAGTAGACCCGCAGGCCGTAGAAGTCGTCCGAGCTGTAGTTGGCCTGCATGTACGCGCACCACCACGTGCGGTTGCCGTAATCGCTGGGCGCCTCGACCTCCGAGGGCACGCACGCCGCAGACGTCCGCACCACGAGCTCCGCCCTGCACGTCCCCGCCTGGGCGACAGCCCACTCGACGGCCTCGGTTCGCATGTCGCAGCGCAGAGTCACGTGCGCCATCGGCGTTGCCCCCGCCACAGAGCACACGCCTCCGCTCAGGTTGCGCTGCGACACCTCAGAGCCCGCGCCTGCCAGAGGAGTGAGTGCGGGACGCGAGAGGGCGGGACGCCACCGGGGACCGGGGAGTCGGAGGCGAGGCCGAGGAAGTAGCCGCCTGGACCCAGCACGCAGAGGCGGTACTGCGTGCACTGGGGCGGGAAGAGCAGCGGGCGGCAGGGGTTGTAGTACAGCGCCGTGCCGTTGGCGCCGAACGAGAGGTCGGGCACAGCGTTGCTGCAGTAGTCGGCCTCCTGCTGC
>CACRSC010000021.1:82159-106404 GCA_902651635.1 Mastigamoeba balamuthi
GGTCGAGCTGTAGTTGGCCTTCCTGGTCGCACACCACCACGTGCGGTTGTCGTAGTCGTTCGGCACCACGACCGCAGAGGGCACGCACACCGCAGACGTCCGCACCGCGAGCTCCGCCCTGCACGTACCCGCCTGGGCGACAGCCCACTCGACGGCCTCGGTTCGCATGTCGCAGCGCAGCGTCACGTGCGCGAAAGGCGTGTTCGTCCCCGCCACCGAGCACACGCCCCCGCTCAGGTTGCGCTGCGACACCTCAGCGCCCTTGTCTGCCAGCGGAGTGAGTGCGGGGGACGCGAGAGGGCGGGACGCCCACCGGGGGCCGGGGAGTCGGAGGCGAGGCCGAGGAAGTAGCCGCCTGGGCCCAGCACGCAGAGGCGGTACTGCGTGCACTGGGGCGGGAACAGCAGCGGGCGGCAGGGGTTGTAGTACAGCGCCGTGCCGTTGGCGCCGAACGAGAGGTCGGGCACAGCGTTGCTGCAGTAGTCGGCCTCCTGCTGCCGCCGTCGCTGGAGCTGCTGCTGCTGCAGGCCAACTGTTCAGTGGGAAATGCACAAGTGCGTAAAGCGGAAAATGCGGCGGCGAAAGCGGCGAACCATGGAGAGGGATTGGACGGCATGGCACAACGCGATAAAAACTAAGGCGCGCACATGCATCGGGGGTTGCCGTTTAACTGTCGGCGCCGGATACACCGTGGGCGAAAGCGGTCAGTCCGAATATCTTTGCCTGGGTTGCATGACAAATATCTACCATGACGTGGATACCATGGTGGATAACCCTGTCCACTGCCACTTGCCCTCACCACACCCGTGTTCGCGTTCACCTCCCAAGATGGCGCCATCGGCTTTCGGACTCGGCACGTGGAAATTGCTGTCCCCGACCAAACTGTGCTTCTCGTTGTTGGATTACCTCAGTTTTTGTACACAAGAGGCCGCAGGCTTTCGGCACTGCGGCGAAGCACAAGGCCACTTACGGCACGCACCGGGAGGCTCTGCGCCCTCAGCGCGTGCCGGCGCACCTGTAGGGGACGATCTCGAGGAGCTTGCAGCTGCCGGCCGACGAGTCGGGGCCGCAGACGTGGTAGAACGTGCAGTCGTCGAGGTCGAAGTGCGGGTGGTTGTTGGACGCGCACCAGTCGCACCGCCCGTCCACCGCCGACCCGCACGCGTTGCCGCAGCAGCCCGAGGCCAGCGCGCCCGCGGACCCGACGCAGGGGCACCCGGGGGTCAGCTGCGAGGCCTGGGGGCCCGCGATGCAGGCGCCGCAGTCGTCCTTGGTGTCCCCGGCAGCGGGCGTCGCGCAGACGTGCCCGGGGTTCGTGTAGTGGCAGTACCCCGCGCAGCGGTCCGTCACGGCGACCCTGGCCGCGCCGCCGGGGCCGCGGACGTAGTAGCAGATGCCGCTGTGGGCGCTGCAGCCCTGGCCCCAGGCCGCGCTGCTCCAGAGCACGCGGTTCTGGTTGATGCCGAAGAGCGCGGGGTTCACGGCAGCGATGCCGTCGACGCCGTACTTGGAGAGCGTCGACAGCGACGTGGCCTCGCAGGCGCCGGCCGAGCAGCCGCCGTCGGCGACGTTGCAGTAGATGGTGCTGCGCCCCACGGGGTCCGTCAGCATGCCGCTGAAGCCCGGCCTGTGCTGGCACTTGCCCACCAGCGGCGTCGACGGGACCACGCGGGTCGCCGCCGACGACGCCACGCACGTCCCCA
Source organism: Mastigamoeba balamuthi (assembly GCA_902651635.1). Taxonomy (NCBI): domain Eukaryota; phylum Evosea; order Mastigamoebida; family Mastigamoebidae; genus Mastigamoeba; species Mastigamoeba balamuthi. The sequence goes on from CACRSC010000021.1 coordinate 83,863, forward strand.
GGGCCGGCGGGCACATGTCGACGTCGCAGACGTTGCGCGGGACGCAGACGGAGGTCGTCGAGGAGACCTGCAGCGCGTCCATGCCGGCGGCGGAGCAGACCGACGACGGGGAGTTGGACGGGGCCGACGCGGGGTACGAGGGCGCCTTGCAGTTGAGCGTCGTCCAGCACTGCGGCAGCGACGAGCACACGGCGGCCTCGCAGGCCTCGCGCGTGCTGTACTGCGTCGCGTAGGAGACCTGCGAGCACCCACAGGCCTCTGCGCAGTTGGGGTAGTACGACGACCGCGCCCACGACTTCCCCGTTGGCGTCGGAGTCGGAGTCGGAGTCGGCGTCGGCGTCGGCGTGGGAGTCGGGGTAGGCGTCGGGGTCGGCGTGTCCGTGTTGCTCAGATACTTCCCGGGAGCACCTGCGCAATTGCGCGCGCAAGCAATACAAATTCGTCCCAACCGTTATTGTCCGGTTTTCGTTATCCAAACGGTAGGGGGATTGAATACGGCTCGGCGGTGTGGTGCGCGTACCGTCGCAGTCAGAAGGCGAGGTCGAGGGCCACGTGCAGGGGTTCGAGGCCGTGCGGCCGCAGGAGCAGACGAGGCCGGCGGGGCACGTGACCGTCGCCGGGGCGCTCTGGCCGTAGCACCACGCGTAGCTGTGGCTGTCGAGGCAGTAGTACCCAACCGACAGCCCCGCGCAGCTCAGGCTGCCCCTGGCCCCGGCGGCAGCGCACGCCACGAGGGCCAATGCTGCGGCGACGAACGAGCGAGGTGCGGAGATCATCGCGAGGAGAACAAACAGGAGGCTTCAAGGATGTGTTGCTTGTGTGGCGGCGCACGAGAGCGATGTTGAGAAGTGAATTATAAAAAGGAGGTTCTCCTGCCGTTGAAGAGCACCTTGCGGCAGATGACGTGGGTACCAGGTGTTAAGCTTCCGTCGCTTCCATGGGGAGCCAGAAGTGCTGGATTTCTGCCGGCATTCCTCATAAGGAAACCGACGACCCGGTGAATTATGACGCCGGCGTGCTTCTGTGGCCCGGGGGCAGTTCGCCGGGAACGCCAGGTGTGCCTCTCATAGCTCCCCAGTGGCGCTTGTGGGAGACGACAGTCCTCGACCTGCGACGGCGTTTTGTGATGTCTTGCCGGGTTTTCGCGGTTTTCGCCTCCACTTTTTCGGGCTTTGTTGATATCTTTGATTCTCGCCCGCCGTCCTGTTACCGGGCCTGTGCCTTAACACGTGTGGCGATGCGCGAGTTTCTTTTCGCTCTTCCGGGATTGTAAGTGCGAAATGCGCTCCAAGGAAACGCAGATTTGTATCTACGCAAGAGACTATTCAGGTGCGAGGAGTTGCCGAATTATTAAATTGATTCAGCTGTCTGGCATGTATCTCAGAGGTGAGTGCGGCCAGGACAATTCGGCAGCCTTGGGGAGCGCGGATGGAGGGGGCTCCGAGGTGGTTGGCCTTCCTTAGAGAAGACGAAGGAACATGAAGGGCAGGCTCAGCCACAATAACCTATTCAGCCAGGGCTAGCTAGGCGATCGGTGGCGCACGCGCCGTGATAGACCTGTGGTCCCCGTCCATGTTGATGACGTCGACCCCCTTCTTCGCCTTGACCTTGTACGCCGTCTTGCGGAACGGGTTGCGCGGCTGGAAGTCCTCGGGAATGGGCCCCTCGGGCTCCGGCAGCCTGGACACATACACCGCAGCCCCGACACCCGCCGCCACGAGAGCAGCCCCAACCACCGACCCGACTACGATGCCAGCGATCGCTCCGGCCCCCAGACCTCCCGCAGCAGCCGCAGTGGCAGCAGCAGTGGCGGCGACGGCAACCGGCACAGCTGCGGCTGTAGGCAGCAGAGGAGAGGGTACTATCGACGCGCCCGTCGCGGGGAAGCCAGCAGCCGCCGGGTTGCCCGTGTTGACGTGGCTCGCCAGCGTGCTCGCGAGGTCCGCCGAGTACTGCATGTTGGGGACGCCCGCCGAGAAGAACCCGACCTGCCCTCCGAGGTTCCTCGCGTCCCTCGCGTCCCTGAAGGTCACGTCCCACACTGTCGCGCCCCCGCTGCACGCGGTCCGCGGGGCGATGCCCTCGATGGCGTCGTCGCCCACCTGGCACGTGCGCTTGACGTAGTTGCGCACGCTGGGCTCCGTCGTGCAGCGCCTGAACTGCAGCGCGACGGTCGAGCGCGTGGCCAGGACCTCCGCGGGCCCTGCGGTCCTTGCGTAGGCGTTGGTCCCCGCTAGCACGACGAAGGCCGCGCCAGTGTTTGACCAGTACTCCGAGGGCGAGACGGAGAACGAAGTCGCGCGGGTGCTGTCCCACGAGGTGCCGTAGATGCCGGCGCCGTCGAGCAGCGGGACCATCACGATGTTGCTGCCGTCGTCCTGGAACGAGACGGTCAGGTTGTGCTCTGCCGACGAGTCCCAGCGGAACGCGATGCCAATGGGGCCCTTGTCGTCGGCGCCCTGCTGCTCGCGGCCCTGCAGGACGCTGTACTGCCGCAGCTCCGCGTTGCCGCTCACGTCGATGGTCAGGCGCCAGAACACGCGGTCGCCGTCGCCGTGCGGCTGCTTGCCCATGCGGGCGCCGATGCCGAGCGTCGCGGGCCCCGAGGCCCTGACGACGAAGCTGTACGAGACGAACTTGGCCCTCGACCACTGCACCGACGACACCCACCTGATCTGCTTCTCGGCGGCGCTGGTCGACGCCAGCGTCACGCTGCCCTGCACGCCCTGCGTCGGGCCGACGGTCCACCCGGCGTTGGCGCCCGCAGGGACCACCTGCTCCCAGTCGCTGTCGGTCGACAGCGGCACGCAGCGGTGGTCCGAGCACGCGGAGCCCGAGGGGCACGTCCCAGAGGCCTGCCCGCACTGCAGGGCGTTGCCGCAGCCGTCCGAAGCCGAGCCGCACTGCCATGAGGCGTCGCAGACCTCCTGGGCCGTCTTGGGCGCGCACCGCTGGGAGCAGCGGCCGTCGGAGCCACAGAAGAACCCGTTCGAGCACTTGCCGCAGTCGACCGAGTGCCCGCAGCCGTCGTCGACCGTGGGCCCGCACTCAGCGCTGCCGCAGAGCTCCTCGCGCGTACGCGGCGTGCATTGGGCGGGCCTCGCGGCGCACTTGTTCTGGACGCACGACTGGCCGCTGGGGCACGTGCCGCACGAGACGGTCCCGCTGCAGCCGTCGCTGATCCTGCCGCACGTGAAGCCCTGCGAGCTGCACGTGTCGCTCGGCGTGCACGCGGCGGTGCAGCGGCCCGCGTCACAGACAGCGCCTGAGTCGCAGGACCCGCAGAGGACCTTGTTGCCGCAGCCGTCGTCGAAGGTGCCGCACTGCCTGTCGGCGCAGACTTTGTCGTTGGGAGTGCACTGCGGCTGCGGGTCCACGCACTGCCCGTTCCTGCAGACCTGCTGCGTCCCCGCGTCACGCCAGCTGCCGCGCGTCCTCGGGCACTGCCCGCAGTCGCCGGCGACGTTGCAGCCGAGGTCGACCTGCCCGCAGCGCAGCCCGCGCTCGCGGCACACGTCCTGTGCCCTCCTCGGCGTGCACTTCTGGGCGCACTGGAAGTCCTGGCACGCGAACCCGCTGCGACAGCTGCCGCATGACACGGACCCCTCGCAGCCGTCTGAGACGGACCCGCACTGCGCGTTGCTCGGGCACGCCTGCTGCGCGGTCTTGGGGGCGCACTGGTCGTGGCCTCCGTCGCTCGCCCCGCCGCTGCCGCCCTTGGCGTCGGTCTGCTGGACGTAGGAGGCGGCGAACTGCGTGATGCCGCAGCCCTCGGCGCCGCGCTTGACGTACATGAAGCCCCTGCTGTTGCGCTCGCTGCCCGAGGCGGTCCAGCCGACGGGCTTGACGCCCCAATCGTCGCCCCACGAGTTCTTGATGATCCACGCGGGCACACCGTCGACGGTGGTCCAGCCGACGAGCACCACCGCGTGGTCGACCTTGTCCGAGCACGTGCCGTCGCTCGTCGACAGCACGCCGCTCGAGTAGGAGCTGATCTGCGCGCCGTTGAGGCAGACGCCGATGGGCCCGTACGTCATGACGGCGTTCATGATCTGCGACTCGTCCTCCCAGTCGATGTAGTTCCACGAGACCACCTTGGTCAGGCCCGCGTCCTTTTCCTGGCAGTAGCCGTTGCGCTCGGTGTACGGGTAGGCGCTCTCGAGCATCGCCGCGTGCTGCTTGAGGTAGTCGAAGGCCATCTGGTAGTTGCCCCCCTGGCAGCCGGCGCCCATGCCGCCGTTGCCGCGCCGTGCACAGTCGACGAGCTGCTGTGTCGAGAACTGCTGCGTCTGCCCTGTCGCGGTCTTGTACGACGCCTCCAGCACGCCCGTCGCCGCGAATGTCCTGTAGATGCAGTTCTAATGTTGGGAGGGAAACCGCAGAACAACCTGATTGGTCGGCCGCACCAGCACGAGCCGCACTGGCCCTGGCTGCGCACAGGGGTGACGCTGCGATGGAAGTACGACTGCGGGATGTTTGCCCGCTTTGCGCGCAGGCTGTCGGGGAGCCGGGACCCCTTGATGGGCAGGCGGCCCTCGAGGCCCGTGTAGAGCGCCGAGAACTCCTCGGGGGTCAGGTCCGAGTATCGGTTGACCGCAAACTTGGCGCTGCCCTGGCGGTTCATGTGCTCGATCCTCGCGACGTTGTCCGAGAACGCCTTGAACCTCCTCATGTCTTTTGAAGCGGTGTGGAGACCGTTTTGTTTGAGCGGTCGAGAAACAACCCGAAAATTAAGGCCAGCGTTTCATTTCAGTCGTGGCAGGAGAGTTGGGGAGCGGCGCACCTTCCTGCTCGGTGTAGGACTTAGAGTACTCAATCTTGAACTCCCTCTGTGCATGCGCCGCAAAGGTGAGTGCTTCAATACGTGTGGCCCAACTGTAAGTCCCGACGGCCACTTATCGGCATTTCCGGTAAAATATGTAATCGTGAGGCCAGTCGCCCCAGTGGGCAGATGGGCGAGCGAGACGCACCCACTGGCAGCGGAGGTCGCACGCCCAGCCAAGGGCAACGAGAGCCGCCACCGTGAGTGCGGTTCTGCGGAGTGACATCGGTCTGCGGAGTGCTGTTGAATGGTGTGACTGACTGTGAGAAACTAAAGGAGTGAACAGGCGACCCCTTAAAAGACAGGCACAACGGCGTTTTCCTGATGACGTTGAGCCCTCTGCGTCACTACTGGCTTGTAGCGAATTCGGCGTTTTCCCCACACCCGGCCCACCGATCAGCAGAGGACTCGGCGAGCTGTGAGAAGGGTCCAAGATGAAGGAGCCATGAGGTTCGTCGCCCCGAAGCAAAGGATGCCCGGTTTTCTGGGGCAGGAGGCGCGCAACAACCCAGTGCCGGATCGGGGAATAGTGGGCTCAAAGAGCGCGAGCGCCCGGTCACAGCCGCGGTTGCCAGAATTCCTCGAGGAGATCTATCATTGATATCTGTTATGTCACCTTCAGGGCTGTTATCGCGAGGATGCAACCCGGGGGTTCATGAAGACCCGGGTTAACCACGCCAAAGGTGGAGTATGTAACAACAATCTGGAGTGGATAGAGAATAGACCTCGCACTGGCCCAGTGCCATTAGTAGTCCTCCGGTCAGGCACTGCTCACTGGTGACCAGATTTCTGCAGTATGCGGGCCGCTCTGGGCGTCCTGCAGCCTCTGATCCTACTGTTGATGTTCGTGAAGAAATCAAGAGACGTGCTGAGGATCATGTCACAGAGGCCGGAGGTTCAGGCCCGAGCTACATTCCTGCACACGCCGAATGAAAAACAGATCCGCAAGGCATGAGCAGACTCCCTTTGCATTGATTTGGTTCTCCCAGAGTTGCGAATGAACGCACTCGAGAAGATGTATTTGAATTCTTGCAAGACAACCTTCGGGTACTGCTGTTCTACAGAGACGAAACAGCACTCAGGCACGCAGTTAGAATAGTCATTACTGCCGCACGTGTACAGTCGCCGACCGCGCCAAAGCTTCCAGCATCGACCTTCTTGCGGAGGCCGAAGCCGGGGTCGGTGTACTTCGTCAGCTTGCCCAGGTACCACCCGCTCTCCGGGTTCTTCACCAGGCCCTCCAGCTCTCCCACCTTCACCAGCGGCAGCGAGATCTCCACGACCGTCTTGCCGCTGTCCCCGCCTGTCCCGGGAATCAGGTCGATGTGGAGCACGTCCGCGTCGACGTGCAGGATCCCTGCGATCTCATCCCGCAGCTCCTGGAGCGACGAGCTGTTCAACGGCGTGTCTGCGCGCCACGAAATTGAGTCTGAGCGATGCCGGTCGCACGAGACGCACCGAACTTGAGGACAACGGTGTCGACCTGCAGAGCGGGGCACTGCCCGTGCGAGTCTGTGCAGTTGACAGTGCACCACCTGCACCGCCCGGTCGCTCTGCACGAGAAGAAGTCCATCGCAGCGCAGCTGCACTGGGGCCCCTCGACGCACGACGAGTCGCACCACGAGCACACGTGTGTCGTGTTGGACGCCAGGCACTCAGCCCTCGCGGTGATGTTCGCGCATGACGGGCACTCGGACCCGCAGTGTGAACCGCACCACGAGCACCCTTGGGGATCACTGGAGGCCAGGCACTCGGAGCTGGTCGATATGTTGGCGCACTTGGGGCACTGCGACTGCGGCCTGCAGTAGGACCCGCACCACGAGCACGCATGGACCACATTGGACGCCAGGCACTCGTCCCTCGTAGGGATATTCCTGCACTCGGGGCACTGGCCTTGTGGTCTGCAATAGGACCCACACCACGAGCACGCATGCGCGTCGGATGCCAGGCACTCATCCCTTTGAGCGATGTTTGCGCACTCGGGGCACTGGCCCTGTGGTCTGCAGGAGGTCCCGCACCACGAGCACACGTGCGTCGTGTTGGACGCCCTGCACTCGGCCCTCGTCGTGAAGTTGGAGCACGTGGGGCACTCGCCCTCCTCCCTGCAGTACGCCCCGCACCAGTTGCATCCAGAGCCGGGCGCGATGCACTCTTCGGGGCCGCTGATTTCGCTGCAGCGCCTGAGGTACCGGTGGCACGCGAAGGCGACCCCGTTGAGCCCCGTGCGGGTGTGGGGCTCGAACTTTGTCTGGACTTGCGTTCTGAGCCCCGCAATGGCAGTGCCGTTGGGGCACCACATGTCGCCCACCCAGTCCCCGTGCGTCGTCCTGCGCTCGACCGTCGTCAGACTGCGCCCCTCGAGGGGACGCTAACACATAGGGGAATGCTCACTTGCCCATGGCCCCGCTGGACCACGAGTTGCCCAGCCTGTCCTTGCAGAAAAACTTCAGCTGGTTGGCCGCGGTGTTGGAGCTCGCTAAGCTTTGGGCCGGTTGCCACCGCAGCGTGAACCCCACCGCAAAGTACTTTCGGCGCGTTTTCGACACGGAAACCGCCGACAATTCGTCTTTGAGTTTTGTTGAACTGAGCGAAGGGGGAGAGGAGTCCGCACGTCGTCGGGGCACAGGACGGGGTCGTCCCAGGTGCCGTCGGTGCCCTCGAGCGACGTGGGGCCGCTGGGGAGACCCTCTCGTGTGCTGTTGAGGGGCGACTGGCAGTAGAGCGCGATGGCGTTGAGCGCCGAGGTGGTGCCGGCTGGTGAGTCGCCCGCCGACCTGGTGCACATGCCCACAGCCAGGGCTCCGTTGGGGCACAGGTCCCAGTCGCCCCAGTCGCCCCACTTGCCCGTGAAGTTGATGGTAGGCATCGGCTTGGCTGCGCTGCCGAGCGCGAGGGCGGCCCAGAGGCTGAGTACGAGAACGGCTGTCGTGGACATCAACAGTCAACTTCACTGCGGTTGTGCAGGCGATTGTGAGCAAAACTGACGGAAAGAGAGACGAAATATCTTATCAGTGGGTGAGAGGCGTGCGAGAGATGATGCCACACATACACCAAAGAAACTGAGACAAATCCCAGAAGAGCCCAGTGTTCACCGACTGTGCGCCATTCTTACTCGTCATCACAAGGCCGCATCCCGTGGATGACCGTAACCGGAGCTGCCCCCCGTTGCACCACCCACTGCCACTGCAACGGCATCGTTGGCAGCTCTCCAGGAGCGCCGTCGCATTCGCTCGGCGTATTGCCGTTAGCGGCACTGCGCGAGAGCCACAGTAGAAGGCACACAGCAGCCACGGCCGCTTGACACACAAGACCGAAGGTACATTGCGCTGATGGAAGGGGGAAGCACAGCCGGGAAGAGAAGACGCCTGCTTCGCGTACAAGCCCTTCAGTTCTGCTGGAACGACGAGAAGAGCAGGCGCGTCTTCTGCCTCGCCGTCTCCAGCGCCTGCGCAATGACCGCGCGCGCCTGCGGGCTCTGCAGCATCGCGGGGCCGCAGACCAGCCTCGCCGCGCCCTCGCCCTCGCCCAGCTGCTGCTTCCGCCTCCGCTGCGCAGGCGACGTCGACGCCCCGGGCTGCGGCGACGGCGACGGCGACGAGCAGCCGCCAAAGGACGTCAGCGTGCCCAGCAGCGACTTGCACGACGCGGCCAGCGCGACGCTGTCGGGCGACGAGTAGGCGGCGAGCGCCTCGCAGACGAACTCGACGTCGGCCGCGAGCTGCACGGCGCCGTTGGCCCCGACGGCGGGCAGCGCCATGGCGGCGTCCTTGAAGGCCTGCAGCGTCTGGACGAGCAAGTCGCTCATGACCTCGCCGACGCAGCGCGGCGCCAGCTCGACGACCTGCGCCTGCGCGTTGACTAGCGTCACCAGCGCCTCGTAGACAAAGTCCTGCACGTCCGACGGCGCCGGCGCGTCGAGCCAGTCCTGCGAGCTCTCGGCGACGGCCTCGCGCAGCGACGCCGAGAGGGCGACGGCGTGGTGCTGTATGTAGCGCCTGCGGACCATGCGCTCGAGGTCCTCGACGGTCCTGCGCACCTCGCGGCCCTCCGAGTCGCCCGTCTCGAAGCCCAGCGCGTGCAGGAGGTCCGGGAAGAGCTCCTTGCGGCAGTAGACGCAGTTGGCCATGACGAGCAGCAGGCGCCGGCCCTCGAGCTCGGGCGGGTGCGGCACCTCGAACGCCAGGTGGTGCAGCGAGTCCACAAACTGCGCCGCTGCGCACGCAAAGTCGGTGGCGACCTGCTCCTGCAGCGCGTCGTCGGGCAGCAGCACCGCGTCGAGCAGCTCGAGCAGCCCGTAGACGGTGCGCCCAAAGTAGCCCGGCAGCGCCGTCTGGCTGTTGGGCAGCACCGCCCAGTCCTCCTGCGAGTGCAGCAGCGCGGCCGTGCTCTTGGCCTCGTCGCAGACGCGGCGCACGAAGGCGGCCTTGAGCCTGTCGTGCGCGTCCTCGATGGGGGCGACGGGGCTGTGCGGCAGCAGGTACTTCTCCTCGAGCGTGACGACCGTCTGGCGCATCTCGAGCAGCACCTGCTGCAGGATCGTGTAGCGCACCATGAGGTCCTCCTCGCCCGTAAGGCCCTCGCCGCCCAGCGGGTCCGGGCCCAGTGTCTCGCTGTCGACCATGCGCTGGAAGACGTCGGCGACCTTGGACGCGTACGACACGCAGAGGTCGCGCAGCTCCTTGACCATCGCCTCGTGCGGCAGCGCCTTGAGGTCGTCGACCGACTTGTCGCGCGCGAGGGCCCTGGGCTCCTTGTCCTGCGTCCTGGGCAGCTTCTTGGCCGCCGGCTGCGTCGCTCGGCGCACGCGCTTGAAGAGGAAGTGCCTGTCGGTCTTGTCGCCCCACTTCTTGTGTATCAGGTACGGCCTGTCGCTCGCGTCGACCTCCTCCTCCACCGTGTCCTTCTTGTCCCTAAACGTCGTCACCACAAACAACGCGTATTCGGCCTTGGGGTCCACATTCTCCCCCACCGTCTGCACGGCGGGCGCCTCTCAGTGAGCGGCTGCGGCGGGCATGGGGGTCGGCGTGCCCTGAGGTGCTGGCAGAGGTTGGCAGCGGTCATGTTCCTGAAGACCTTGACGATCGCCGTTGAGTCGTTGTCGAAGTGCACCCGGACCATCCGCTGCACAGAAGGTGAGCTCCCCAGGCCGCGGGTCGAGTGGGGAGCGTCTGCGGTACGCACGTGCTTCTGCGCTCGGAACTGGCCCATGAGGGCCGACGGCAGGGCCCCGGGCAGGAACCGCGACCTCCGCTGCTCGGGCTCGACCTCCCCCTGCTCCGACGCCGTCACGAACAGCGCCAGCAGGTTGTAGTGCTGCGGCAGGTTCCTCACGAGCACCTGCACCCCCCGCCCACACGTCAGCGGCCACTCACTCTCTCCCGACGACCACGGCGACAGTGACAGCGGGGGGAGCAGCGAGACGGGCCTCGGAGATGTCGCGGACAAACGTGATCTTGGGGTCGACGGCGGCGGTGGCCTTGGGCGCGCGGTCCTCGGTGGCCTTGCGGTAGGCCGCCTCGGCCTCGTCGAGCTCGCGCTGTATGCGAGCCCTGTGGAAGGCCATGTAGTACTGCAGCGGGTCGCCGTGCTCGCCGGCGCCGAGCTGCGAGAGGATGCCGACGACGCGGTCGTGCTCGTGGGCCCCGGCCAGCGGGTCCTCGAGGATGCGGTACAGCTGCGCGCGGAACGCGGCCGCGATGGTCTCGCACTCGGCGAGCACGCGGCGGAAGAGCGAGTTCTGCGCGTTCTCGAGCAGGCTGCGCGCGCGGAAGTACGTCTGCACGGCCTTCTCGTCGTCTCCGCGCGCGACGGCCTGGCGCAGCGTCGAGGGCAGCCGGAAGATGAACTTGGAGCGGTCCAGCGCGCCGACAGACGCGCGGATGCGCTCGATCTCGCCCTTGCGCGCGAGCATCAGCTCGAAGACGCGGTTGGCGTCGGCCAGCAGCGCCGCGTACGAGCGGTCGAGCGCCGAGGCGCCCGTGCCGCCGCCGTAGACGACGCCGTCGTCGCCGACGACGCTCTCGACGACCTGCTCGTGGATCACGTCGATCGTGTCCTTGCAGCTGATGAAGTGGTCGAAGTTGGCCCGCACGAGCTCCTTGATCGCCTCGCGCTTGTTGTCCAGCCGCCGCGTCAGCGCGTCTGGGGCCCGCACCGGTTATGGCGGGCGCGCTACGCTGCGGGGGGCGGGGGCGAGAGCGGGGCTGGGGGCGGGTACCGAGCGAGACGACGAGTCTCTTGAAGGGCGTCCGCGAGTGCGCTGCCGTCAGGTAGTCGCGGGGCGCGAACCCCTCGGTCTCGATTCTCATCTTCTCTGCGCCAGCGGGTCAGCGGGTCTGGTCCCCCTTGGGCTGCGGGGAACGCACCGTTGGCGCGGAGGACCCGGACCTCGCGGGCGGGGACGATGCCCAGCGGGTCGCGGAGGTCGTCGTCCTCGTCGTCGCCCGAGAGCGTCGTGCTGCGCGGCGAGGCGCCCGGGCCAGACGGCGCCGTCGTCGAGACGACCGTCGTGCTCTTGATCGCGGCCTCCCTGGCCTCGTCCTCGAGGAAAGTCGCGACCTCTGCCCAAGTCTGCGCGTACGCTGGAACGGTCAGCGTTCGGGAATCTCAGGGCGGCAGATATCCAGCCAGATTCATCGTCGGCATATCCTGGAATCGCGGAATATCTTGGCATATCGGAAATCGTGCCTTGGGGTCTCCGTCGCCCTTGCGTGGCGTGATGTAGTCGTCGTCGTCGTCGGCGGAGCTGCCCTCGCTGTCAGCGTCCTTGCGCTTGAGGTCCAGCGGCGGCGGCGCGGTGCGCGACGACTTGGTCCCCGACGACGACGGTGGTGACGTCACCGTCAGAACCGACGACGTCGCCGCGCCCGACTCGGCCTGCTGCTTGCGGGGCGTCGTCTGCGCGGCGGGAGGGGCGCCGCTGGCCGCGGACGGGGCGCGCGAGCGCGAGCGCGAGTGGCTGCTGAGGTCGAAGTCGTCGTCGCTCAGGCTGCTCAGGTCGCTCGCGGACATCGGGGGCCGTTGGACCAACAGCGCTGTTGGCGTGCAATCTCAAAATCAAAGATCTAATGCCGAAAATATCTTCCGACTGTCCGTATCTGCCTGTGGTTCCCTTTCCCTCCTGGCAATCCTTTCCGTGATGAGTCCGAAACTCACAGTCCCTTTTTTCCTGAAACTGATTCCGATTCCCGGTATGTCGATGCAGCTACAACAGCTCGATCGCCGCAGGACATCGTGCCTCATCACCTCGCGCAGGTGGCGGCACAGCACCCACAACCCCTATCCCCCCTCTGCAGCAGAGATATCTGGCGGGGTCAAATTGATTCTCGAACACGTCACCGCTACGCACACATTACTTTGAACACAAGGGACACCGCAGCGCCTGAATGTCGGACGATCAGCGCGTTGTCATCCACGCCACCGTCCCCGCCTCCCTCGGCGACCGTCCGCCCCCAGCCCCGCCCCCCTCCGCCCCTCCCCGGCCGCCCTCGCGCGCCCGTGCCGGCGGCCCCGTCCCCCCAATTCGCTCTCTTTAATTTTCGTCCCCGCAAACCGCAAACGTGTCGCTCCAAACGGCCCACCGACCGCTGACGCCGCCTGGCCGGGGGTGGGGTGCTCCACGCGCAGACGTCTTCGTCGCGGGCAACGCGTGGGACGAGTGGAGGGCGCGGCAGGAGCTCGAGCGCGAGGGCGGGACGGACGAGGCGCCGGTGTTCCGCCTCGAGACGAGCGTCAAGCGAGCGTCGACGCTCGAGTTCAAGGTCCTCGCCTCCAAGAGCCCCCGACCCGGGCGCCGCCGTCTGGGAGAGGTGCGCCTGCTGCAGGGGTGGGGTGGGGGTGGGGGTGGTGGGTGTACCCCGCGTGCGGCCGTTGAGCAACGGGGGGTTGGGTTTTTGTGTGTGCTTTTTTGCCATTTGGTTTGTTTTCGAATTGAGTCAATTTTCTGCCCGCACATTCTCGCTTATTTCCCTTGTCCGTGTGGCTGTGCTTTGACTGTCTGTATGGAAATAATGGAATGGTGGCGCCCCCTGTGAGCTGGCCGGGCCCACCAACAACGCGCCGTTACTCGTTTCTCCCCCTCCAAATCGCGTTTGGCTGCGGCGCTGCTCGCGCGTGCTCACCTCGCGGCGCCCCCTGCAGCACCATGAACCGCTCGCTGAGCTCGCAGCAGCTGGCGCCCGCTGCCGGCGTGGTGGTCGTGGCCGAGTGCAAGTTCAACGACCCCGTCATCACCGTCAAGGTGCCCTCTCCCATCCCCCCGCATCCCCATCTCCTCCTTCCCCTGGGCGATCTCAACTGTGGGGGCGCGCACTGGGCAGGCGATGGAGGAGCAGGCCGAGGCCAACGCCAGGCAGGCAGCGGACACGTGGGCGGAGCTCGAGGCGCAGAAGAAGGCGGAGAGCGAGTCCAAGCACGACGAGGCCCACAACGCCGCCGAGGCCGAGGCCATCCGCAAGGCCGAGGAGGAGGCCCGCCTGGCCGCAGAGGCGCAGGCCGAGGCCAAGCGCATGGCCGAGGAGGAGGCGCGCCTGGCAGCCGAGGCCGAGGCGAGGCGCGTGGCGGAGGAGGAGGCCCGCCGCAAGGCAGAGGAGGAGGCTCGTCTGGCCGCCGAGGCCGAGGCTGAGGCCAAGCGACGGGCTGAGGAGGAGGCGCGCCTGGCGGCCGAGGCAGAGGCGAGGCGCGTGGCGGAGGAGGAGGCCCGCCGTAAGGCCGAGGAGGAGGAGGCACGTCGCAAGGCCGAGGAGGAGGCCCGCCTCGCCGCCGAGGCTGAGGCAAAGCGCAAGGCCGAGGAGGAGGCCCGTCTGGCGGCTGAGGCCGAGGCGAGGCGTGTCGCGGAGGAAGAGGAGGCGCGCCGCAAGGCCGAGGAGGAGGCCCGTCTGGCGGCTGAGGCACGAAGCCAGGCGCAAGGCCGAGGAGGAGGAGGAGGCTCGCCGCAGGGCGGAGGAGGCCCGCCTGGCAGCGGAAGCGGAGGCAAGGCGCGTGGCGGAGGAGGAGGCGCGTCGCAAGGCCGAGGAGGAGGCGAGGCTCGCGGCAGAGGCCGAGGCCCGCCGTGTTGCCGAGGAGGAGGCGCGCCGCAAGGCCGAGGAGGAGGCGAGGCTGGCAGCCGAAGCAGAGGCCAGGCGTGTCGCCGAGGAAGAAGCGCGCCGTAAGGCAGAGGAGGAGGCTCGCCTGGCGGCGGAGGCCGAGGCAAGGCGCGTGGCGGAGGAGGAGGCCCGCCGCAAGGCCGAGGAGGAGGCTCGTCTCGCTGCCGAGGCCGAGGCCAAGCGCAAGGCCGAGGAGGAGGCGCGCCGCAAGGCCGAGGCGGAGGCTCGCCGCATAGCCGAGGAGCTCGAGCGTCAGCGCCTCGCCGCCGAGGCGGAGGCCAAGGCCAGGGCAGAGGAGGAGGCGCGCCTCGCAGCAGAGGCGGAGGCGAGGCGCAGGGCCGAGGAGGAGGCGCGCCGCAAGGCCGAGGAGGAGGCGAGGCGCAGGGCTGAGGAGGTGGCGCGCCTGGCCGCCGAGGCCGAGGCCAAGCGCAAGGCCGAGGAGGAGGAGCGCAGGCGCCGCGAGGCCGAGGCCGAGGAGCGCCGCAAGGCCGAGGAGGCGGAGCGTGCCCGCCTCGCTCTCGAGGCCCGCCACCGCGCGGAGGAGGAGGCTGAGCGCCGTAAGAAGGCCGCAGCAGAGGCCGAGCGCCGCAGGAAGGCCGAGGAGGAGGCCGCTCGCGTCAAGGCGGAGCAGGAGGCCGAGGCTGCCCGCAAGAAGGCCGAGGAGGAGGAGGCGGCCCGCAAGAAGGCCGAAGCGGAGCGCAAGGCCCGCGAGGAGGAGGCTGCCCGCAAGAAGGCCGAGGCGGAGCGCAAGGCGCGCGAGGAAGAGGCCGCCCGCAAGAAGGCAGAGGCGGAGCGCAAGGCACGCGAGGAGGAGGCTGCCCGCAAGAAGGCCGAGGAGGAGGCTGCGCGCAAGGCCCACGAGGAGGAGGAGGCGCGCAAGAAGGCCGAGGCGGAGCGCAAGGCACGCGAGGAGGAGGCCGCCCGCAAGAAGGAGGCCGAGCGCAAGGCGCGCGAGGAGGAGGCGGCGCGCAAGAAGGCCGAGGCCGAGGCCAAGAAGAAGGCAGCGGCCGAGGAGGCGGCCCGCAAGAAGGCCGAGGCCGAGGAGGCGCGCGCCAAGGCCGAGGCGGAGAAGAAGAAGGCCGACGAGGAGGCCGCGAGGCGCAGGGCCGAGGCCGAGAAGAAGCAGGCCGAGGAGGCGGCCAGGCGCAAGCACGAGGCTGAGGAGCGCAGGAAGAGGCAGGAGGCCGAGGCCGAGGAGCGCAGGAAGCAGGAGGAGGCCGAGGCCGAGAGGCGCAAGGCCGAGGAGGAGCAGCGCAGGCGCGAGGCCCGCGAGGCGGAGCAGAGGCACAAGGCCGAGCAGGAAGCCAAGGCCGCCCAGAGGAAGAAGCAGCACGAGGAGGCCGAGCGCGCCAGGAGGGCCGAGGAGGCCGCCGAGCAGAAGAGGGCCGCCGAAGCCCTCGCCGCCAAGCTCAAGGCCGACGAGGAGTCGAGGCAGAAGGTGCACAGGCCCCTCAACAAATTGAATTCGCGATTCAACATTCAACATTCAATTAACTCGGCGGGGGGAAAAAGGCTGCGCTCAAGGCCGCCGAGAGGGCTGCGGAGCTCGCGGCCAAGGCGGCGAAGCGCAAGGAGGAGCGCATGGCGGCGTCCAAGACATCACAGAACTCGGGGCTGCCCTACACGTCGCTGGCGATGGTTGCTGCGGGCTGCGCTGTTCTGATCGGCGTCGCGGTCGTCGCCCTCAACCGGCACGTCTAGGCGGACCTCTCCTTTATCCCAAGGCGAATCGAAACAGTCGATTGTTGTGTTCTCCCGCAAGTCTGCGTTCGGTTTCTTGGAATCACGGTTTGCGTCTTCGACAATTCTTGGTATCTCGTAGATATTTATTCCCCCCTCAACTGCCTTCGAAAAGCCAGGTCCGTAACTGCTCGCGGAAAGGATGCAAGTCAAGACCGAGGCCGAGGAGGCTGTGGAAGAGGACGGGCAATTGCCCGCAACCTCGTTCCGACTCAGCGCCAGCGAGTCGCACTCGCTGCTGAGGATGCAAGACGAGGCAGTCCTGCGCGCCCTGCGGTCGAGGCCCGAGGTGCCCAAGTCCTTGCACGAGCTGCTGGCCTTCGCCAACTCGGCTGCGCAGTAGACGTTCGGCTCCGCCTACCGCCTGCGGATCACCGACGAGGTGTGCGCGGGCCCGGCGGGTCAGGTGGTCAAGCGCCGCGAGTTCCACACCCCGAACCCCTTTGTATCCTCTCCTCCCCCCCTCCTGCCAACACGAGAGAGCAGTCCCCACTCACGTGCGCCTCGCGGTGAAGCCGCGGGTGTGTGTCAAGTGCGGGCGGGTTCTGTGCAGCGGCGTCTGCCTGCGCGACCACCTGTGCACCCTCGAGGGCGACGAGGACAAGGCCCCCCCGCGCAAGCGCAGGGCTCCACAGATCTACACGTCCACCAGCTGCCTCACCACGAAGCGCCCGCGGCGCAGCACCAGCAGCGGGCAGGACGCAGCTGCGCCAGGTGCTCTGCCGGCGACTGAGCCCCTGGACGGTGACGGTGGAGGGCTGCCAGAAAAGAGAGCTGTGCTGGCGGGAATGAGGCAACTCAGGGACATTGTCGGCCAGGCAGAGCGCAGGGCGGCCTGCTCCGACAGCGATGAGGAGGGCAGGCTGTGGCTGGCCCGTGCTGCCCAGTGGCTGGCAACGGCACGCACGGCGGGCGCCGACCTCGTGAGAGAAAAGCCACGTCCGTGAGCTGGGAGTTTGGCTTCGTTACAACGAATCTAGATCTTTGATGGGTTCGGTATCTGCTTCATATCTCCACATAGTTCTTTGATGGCCGGCGTCAATATTGCCGCGCAGCTGCGGAAGCTGCTCGAGTCGCAGGAGCGCCGCGTGGGGGTCTACGCCGCCTTCCAGCTGTGTGTGGCGTTCCGCCCCCCGCCCTGTTGGCCGTTACGCGTCTGATCGGCGATTGCATCACCCAGCGCGCTCGACACGCTCCTGGAGTCGGGCGACCTCGAGGCCTACCGCGCGTCGTGCCAGAGCATCACCGGCGCATTCTCCGCAGCCTCTGCTGACGTCAGGTTTCCTGATTTCCTGATTTCTCCCCTGTGGAATCTGCATTCTGCGGGGATGGGCCCTGACGGTCGCCGACGCAGGGCAACGGAGCAGGAGCTTAGGGGCGCCGGGCGGGCTGACCTGGGAGACATGGTGCGGCGCCTGCAGGACGCCGAGCGCAGCAAACTCCACCTGGTACGCACTCAGGGGGAGTAGTAAATCTGTGTCGTGTGACGCAACGCAGGCATTTCTGGGGGGCGCTCTGATTTTTTTCGAATGGTGACGTCATGCTGCCACGAATTATTTTCAAGCAGAGAGGCGACTCAGCAGTTGGGTACTTGCAGCCATGAAAAGCCAGTTTGTTTTGCTTGCTAGACGAAGTCTTCTGTGCTGTGCCAACTTGTCTCGAACTGCTGTCATTCTAAGCGAGCACACGCAGACTGCGAGGATGCACGTGGTGCTGACGCAGGAGAAGTTCCCCCAGCAGAGGGACGAGGAGTACAAGGACGAGCACGTGGAGGAGGAGAAGGGCCTGCTCGGCGAGGAGCTCGAGAGCGTGACTGCCATTGCATGCTCCGTCCTTGAGGACATACATGCCGAACTTGCTGACCTCACTGAGACCTAGCCTTGTGTGGCTGGGCATCCACAAAGAGATGACAGTGAGCTCCTTACAGAGAAAGGAAGTATGCAATGCTTGAGCCTTCCACCCAGATTACACTGAGGCCAATAGAGCAACCAACGAAAAAAGGGCACAAATCATTTTTTGATCAAAGACACAAAGGGCAGAAGATGAGGTCTTTTGGCCTTCCAGATGGCTGGGAGGGGGTCGTGCAAGCTTTTCATTCATTGAGCCCCACTGGAACACCACGGGATGATTCTGGCAGAGGAGGTTGTGGAGGGAGGCAATGTTATTGAAATGGCTTCCTTTCCCCATCCATGTCAAGCAAAATGTAACAGCACATAGTGAAACCCTGCATAGCAGTGAATGATCAAACTATGCACTACTATGCAGGGAACTGCAACGTGCTACAATGCAGGGATCTGCTACGTGCCTCTGTGCACTGCTACATAAGGGTCTGCTATGTGCTACTATGTGGGGGTCTGCTACACACTGCTATGCATATGCATGTAGTGGTGCTTGATCATTTACTATGCGCTGCTACTCAGGGTTCTGCTATGTGTCACTACATTAGCTTTTGCTACATGCTGCTACATAAATGGGCAGGAATTCCCCCGAAAAAAAGTGTTATCTTATCTGCCAGCAGTTTTTGTCACTGAAAAAAAAACATGATATGCATTGTGAAGAAAGCTCAAAATTGGCTGTGCTTCACAACACAAGCAGGAGAGAATGTGTGAGTATGTATACAAAATGCATACGAATCTGCATGAGCAGACCTGAGAACTGGGGCCTGAAACAAGGGGGTTATAAGTCAGTGGTTATGTTAGCAGTTATTTTTGCCAGTACAGACTGTACCAGCAGCACAAGCTATGCACTGGTGGTATAAACAGAGGTTAAAACGAATTTGAAAAACTGTTAAAAATTTGAAAATGAAAAAATCGGAAAACAGCAAAAAGTAATGAAAAAGAGATGGGAAATGTAAACCTGTAGGATAAAAAAGAAAAGCACCAAAAAGAAGAAGGGAAAAACGGACTGAGCAGTTTCAAGTTGACAACATTCCAGAAAGAAAGAACCAAAATAAATTGCTTAGTCATATATTGGTTAATCGCCGGCAATTGAAGAATGAAATCCAAAAGAAGTCATAAGAAAAACGATAAGGAAACACAAAACCAATGAAAGAACATGTTTCAATAACTCTGAACAGAGTGAACCAGATTTAAGTAAGACTGAGAATGAAACTGTAACTCTATTTTGTCTTTCTCTTCTTGGAGACAGGAGAGAGTGCCTTGTTCGGTGCCTGGTCTGCTTCCTCTTCTTTCTCAGACTTGACTGTTTTCTTCTTTCTGCCTCTTGTTGCACTCAAGTGGTTTCATGGGAGCCTGCACCTGTGTAGCTGACATGCTCTATGTTGAATTGTTAAAAGGAACAAAGAAGGAACAAAGAAAAATTGGCATCTTTCTCCCTGGGTTCCTCTGATGTTGAATGAACAGGAGGACAAAGCTCAGCCGTTGCTTTCCCAAGATGAAGACGATGTGCTTCATGCGAAGAGCTTCCTCACAAAGCACAACTTCCTGGGGTGCTGCCAGGAGAGATGACCCTGGGTCAGGTCCAGTTCGGGTTCCTACTGAAGGAGTCAGAAAGACCAGTACTAAGAAGTTGGTGAATCAAGGAAACAACAGGGAGCATACCCTACACAGGGTGAGGAACGGGCCTGAAGTCCATGTGACAGTGCAAGGATCTGGTTGTCAGTGAGAATAACATCAGTCATCACAATCTCCATGACTACACCTTGCTCATTATCTCTCTTCTACACACATATTAGATTAATCGCCGGCGATAAAACCCTACATGTCCAGGCAAGAAGCAATGAGATATCATGTGTTGCCATCCAGGCACATGTACTGCACCTCATCAAATGGTGGTACAGTGAAATTGAATGCCTCTTCGGGTTCCTGGGTGTAAGTAACAGCCACTCTGCAGATACGGGAGACGTTCTTCTTGTCTGGGGCCCCCTTCTTCAGAACTACTACCCACCCAGCAAACCTCATCCAGCCACGGGACTTGATTTTTCGGTGAGCATGGCCACTCACAAGGAGTCTGCATCTCAAAGTACCCCTTTGCAAACCCCAGTTTTTGCTATGGTCAAAATTTCACAAAAGTAGTATAAATTACGGTAGAAAAACGTGTTTTAAACACGAAAACTGAGCTGAAAATGCGAAAATCAATGGAAAAACGTGAATTTATCAAAATCTGGAAAAATGAGAAAACAGGTACTTACTGTTTTTGATGTGGTCCCAGCGCACAATCCCCCATGTGGAAGCCCCACCCTCCAGAATTACAGGGATGTCTCCGACTTGGTAGGAGGCTGTTATCAGCAGTACACTCAGAGTTGATGTGATGCCAAACAGCTTTGGCTGAATGATCTCTCCCTTTGTGTCAATTTCCTCCTTGGTTTCTTTAAGAAGCAGTGTTATACCAATAAATGACTTTATGACATACCATCAGGGAAGAGAAGTGGAAGTAGTTATTGGTTGAAGTTGTTCTTCACCTTCATCACAGCTAAGCAGCTTTGCTCAATGCTCTTGCACACTTCCTTCGCCTGCTTATCATGCTCCTTTTTCTTTTCCTTCTTCTTCTTCTCTAAGGCTTCCTTCTTTTGTTCTGTCTTAATTGAAAAAGGACTCTTCCTTCTTCATCTGGTTGTCTTTGACTGCTATTGTCTGAGATTCAACAATCAGTCTATTGTTATCGCCGGCGATTAAACAGTTTAGCATTAACAAAGACTGGACAGCATTGCTCAAACTATTAATGATCACCAATTCTTTATCGCCGGCGATAAAGTATGCAGACATAAAGCTACAGTAAGATCAAAAACTATTTGTGAATAATAACAAGCATCTTATCGCCGGCGATAACTTATATCAGTCTCTCACAAAGGTGTTTATCGCCGGCGATAAATCTAAGCAACAAAGATATTTTGTGATGACGTCACGTTTTACGTCACGTTTACGTCACGCATAAGATATTTAAAGATATTATTCATTTATAAGTCTTCCTCTGTGAGTGAAGTCCACCTGCTACTTAGCAGATGAGTTATAATAATGAATCTTTTTGAAATATCTTCAGATATTTCAGCAATATCTAAATATATCTAGATATTTCTTCAACTTCTATCGCCGGCGATAGACACTACCACTTGCACATGAATACCTTTGGAAAGATTATGTTTAACTTTATCCTATTACTGAAAGAAAATGAAGTGCCTCTTTCTCTGCTGCCAATTGCATACTACACCATCACTGCATCAGAATGACTCACATCACACTCTGATTCTCACTGACATAAAGTCTAAATAAAAACCACTTTGTTGTTACAATATGGTTCTCTTCCTCACTTGCTGTTTTTCTTCATATGTTTTACAATTATCGCCGGCGATTATTTTGTTCAAATTCTTACTGGGTTTTTTCCTTTATCTCTGCCTTCTTTTTCTTGTTTTTCTGCCTTCAAATTCACCCTCATCCTTTTCAAATTATGATGTTCTTTTTTTCTATCATTGGTTTTTTGTCATTGCTCTCTCTTTTTCGTTACTTTTTGCTGTTTTCTGATTTTTCCTTTTTCAAATTTTTGACAGTTTTTAAAATTCGTTTTAACCTCTGTTTATATAGCATATGCTGCTGGCATATAGCATGTGCCATCAGCATATACTGTACTGGCAGTAGATGAGCTGGCATAAGAAGTGAGATGTGGTAGATAGAGTGATGTGCATTGATGCTGATGCATATCTAATACAATTTTAAGAGGGAAATCATTTATTGGACAATTGCTTCTATTTGGAGGACATAACAATTGAGAAGGACAAGTCGTGAGTGACAGAGAGCACTCAAGAGATGAGTGAGAGTATCTTAGCACGTGGGATTGTCTGAATGCACCATTAGCAGATCCAGATGCAGAGTAAGAGAGGTGAGAGGTTGATGGGTAGGAATTCCCATCAAAAGGGTAAAAATCGTTACAAATGATGAATTGCACATTCTCTTAATATCAGAAGCTCTTGGATGCATTTGAAGCATAATTTCACAGAAATTTTTTCAAATCAAGTGATTTGTGACAAAAGTGATATGTGCCAGCATATGTGCTGGGCAATGTG
Organism: Mastigamoeba balamuthi; assembly: GCA_902651635.1. Lineage (NCBI taxonomy): Eukaryota > Evosea > Mastigamoebida > Mastigamoebidae > Mastigamoeba > Mastigamoeba balamuthi. The sequence continues at coordinate 105,524 of CACRSC010000021.1, forward strand.
CCAGCAGCACAGTGTATGTGCTGGCATATATGCTGGCATATGAGTCAGCATGGAAAGTGTCAGTAATTTTGTGGTCAGTGCTAATCAAGAAGACATTCAAAAGCAGACACAGTGACTTTCAATTATAATGGCCAACAGATTTCATTGCTTTAGTCACACTCAGGGTCAGATTCATCAGAGGAGAGGAGGGTATCATTATCATCACTGCACTCAGTACAATCTGTGATGCAGTCCTTTGGATCAGTCATAACGTCGTTCGGGCCATTAAAGGATGCATCTGGGTTGATGAATCCCTCTTCAAACATTGAGGTCCATCTGCAGAGGACTGGTTGGAAGCAGCTCGTTGGAGTTGGAGAGCCAGGAGTCCAGTTTCGCATTGCTCCATAGAGAAGACACTCTTTCTGCATGAGAGTCACCTGTATGATGTGCTCTTCAAGGCGTTTGACTTCCTCAGTAGTTCCCTTGATGGTACTGAGCCTCTAGTGCAGCCTCTGAGCATCAGCATAACAATTTAAGGGCAAATCTGGATGAACACAGTGCTCCAACCAGTTGTCATTGTCCTTGGCGACTGAGATGAGCCTGGAATGCTGCTGGATTGATGGCAGGGATGCCTTGCAGTGCGCCTTTTGATGCTTCTTACCATCTGCAAGAGTGCAGCATGTCATTATGAGTCAATTAGGGAAAAAGTATATTAGTTTCGTTATTTGCCAGCACATATGTGATGGGCAGGAATTCCCCCGAAAAAGGTGTTTTATGCCGGCGGTTTTCGTCTGTTGGAAAAAATGTGCCGTGCGTTGTGAGGTAAGCTCGGAATTGGCTGTCCCTCACAACACGAGCAGAAGGCCCATAAGCGAGTGTGTGTACAAAATCGCGCACGATTC